>RPOG01003318.1:5848-66838 GCA_008086565.1 Thalassoma bifasciatum
AAAAAAAAAGCTCCAAATGGAAAGAGATCAATTCCCCCTCTGCTTCACACTGTGTGATGGATTTGACATTCATCAGTGCCCTGTCAACTAATGCATTTGGTTTTATATTATACCTGAGAGATTTTCCCCTCTCTTTGTTCTTTCATAGCTTCATGAAGCCATATTAAAATGCTGTATTAATTTTTGGCATGGCGAGGAAATTTTAGATTTTAAGGTGATAATAGAGTGGAGCGTGGTGTTAAGAGCAGAGAAGAGAGAGAGGGCATTATCTCAATGCTGTGCACTCGAAACTAGATTAATGATGTTTATTTTATTAACATCATTCTATTATTATCTCACCTCCTCCTCCTGGGCTTCCTCTAGTTAATTTAGCAAACAGGGAAATGTATGAAATATTGCAGGACTGTGCATAAATGCCAAGGTCCTTCTTTTTCGAAACATAAACCCAACCCCCGCACCAGAATTGTTCCCCCGTGGTACCGCGCATCCTTCCTACGGGAAGTTCCATTATGTTTAAATCAAACCAGGTATTAATCCCAGCGGCTTTTGTGCTGCTTTCTATTATGAAATCCATATTTTTGGCAGCATAAGGCTTCACAGTGGAGAATAGCAGCGGTGATAATTCAAGCGAGGATACATCATTGTAGGAGAGTTTGGCACAACAATACATAGCCCATCTGAAAATGTAGAACACACCTCTCCCCAAAAGAGGCTCCTTAAAACTTCTGGGAATAGACAGAGAGAGCTGGAGTCATAAAATAAGACAAGTGGTGCTCTGTGTTTTTTCTGTATTTGTGAGCATACTCATCAGCTCTTCTCTCTGTGGCCTTAAGATTTGACTAGAATGAGCTGTGTGCATTTTAAACCTTCAACCACTCACCATACCATTAAATAATGATTTGAGTCATTCACAGAGTGCCAGAGGAACACATGTTCTCAAGTAGACTGGAGGACAAGTGGTTTCTTTCCAAATTTTTATTTTGACACCGAAGAAATCCCTCAAATGAAACATTAATATGTGGTGTGAGTGAACGCTTCAGTTTCAGCATCCTTGATTTCATCCCCTCTTTATTGAAGGACTATTCCCCCTCCTAACACTGGGGGGAGCTGTTATGTTGCACCACAGAGGAGAGAAAGGCATAGAAGCACAGCAGAAATAAAGTGAGGCAGGTCATGCTTGATGAATAAGGCCCTGTCCCACACCAGTCCCTCCCCACTGCCACTCCGCCGAGCAGCGACCTCCGTTTGAAGTCACACTCGCAGCTAAATGAAGCATCCTTCATCAAGGTGGACAGATCCGGCTTAGCTGCAAGCTTTGGGACAAATGCATTTCACTCTGGAAGAGGGTGAAGACCTTTATTCAACAATGGCTACAGGTCACACAAATAATAAGCAACATAAAAGTAACATCTGCATAACGAGAAACACTACTCATCTTGTATTCTTTTTATTTTTAAGATAGTTAATGTCAGTGCAGAGTGATAAAGAAAATGTTACATGATTTTGCACCCATAGACTGTGTAATATAACTCCAATTTTGAAGCCCGCTGTCTGACCCCCAATTCACACAGAAAGCATCTATGCTGCAGAGCGTCAGCGCCGTGATTTTTAGCTCAGGCCCATTCACACCGGAAGCGTCTCTGGAGCAAAGCACAGTGCACTGTAGCAGCTGGATACCAGATCATGGGGTCACAGGAGAAACATGTCCCCAGTGGGAATTATAATGTATTGGCACTCCCCAAACTTCAGAGATGTAATTCCATTCCTCCTCTTTTCTGTTTGTTTCCTCGTAGAAAGGGTGTGTCTTGTTTTATGTAATTTTATGAAGTTTTGCACCCACAAAATGAACATTTTCTTGTCCATGGTGTCAGATTACGTCTGTCTCTGACCTGCTGATGAATTCTGGCTCTGTGCCACCCATAGACTGACACCAACGAAAGTGACGTTATTGTGATTCACAAGGATAAAATTTAAGATTGGGAGCGAGAACATGGTGCTTTGAAATGACCGGATGCTCTGTTAGGTTTTTTTGGGTATTTTTCTGTTTGGCACGACCTGCTCTGCAGAAGTTGACGTGTTTCTGCAGGACTAGCGGCAAAAATACACTTGCAGCGTAAAAGCCGCGACCGCCATCAGGGGCTCGCTGCGCAGCCGATCCGTAACACGGGCAGTGTGAATGCTGTTATTGCACATTATGTGTGAATTGGGGGCTGAGAGTGCTGCAGTAAACACTTTGACTCAACCAAGAGGCATTTGAGGTTAAGAGGTGGGTCTCATCGTGATTCATAATTCTTAAAACTTCATGTGTATTGTGACGTGATTTTCGTACATAAAGGGACACTCACAAAAAAAAAAAAAAAAAAAAAAAAAAAAAAAAAAAAAAAAAAAAAAAAAAAAAAAAAAAAAAAAAAAAAAAAAAAAAAAATCACGAGAAACCAGACAATCATAAAAATACAATAGTTTTCATATTTGACCAAAGCTCAAGGAGTTTAAAGAGCATATTGCAGGTAAAAAAAAAAATTGGATAAACACTTAATATGGTCTGAAAGTAGTAGTAGAATAAGTCAAACACTGATTTCTTTAATTCATTGTGACAAAAAGGCACAAATTTAGAGGATGAAGTAGCTATTTTCAGTGTCCCTGTTCAAAAAGCTACTTCAACCTTCACCGCGTCATTTGACGTCATCCAGGGGACGAGCGTTCTCCGCCTCCGCTCTGATCCAATGTGTTTGATAGGAGAGAGGGAGTGAGAGCGGGGATTTCCAGTCGTGTTTCTACAAGTTTTTTTATTTGATTTGATCGTTCATTGGGATGGTTCAATGATGCATTCTTACTCTGGATGCAAAAATAGCGACTTAGCAGGAAATCGAGTCGATCTTTTCCCCAAAAGGAGGAAAGAGTTAGCTTCCATGCTCAGGTTCGTTTTGTGCAGCTGAAGAAACGGGACTTTATCTCTACATCGGTCACTGAAAAGCGATCGTTTGTGGTGACAGGGAGACGATGTTCCTGGTTTTATAATGGAGTTAAGGATCAGATACTGGAGCCAGGACCAGGTGAGATGATGGAGGTGAAGCTGCAGACAGCGACAGGTTCAGCAGCAGCCACAGCCCGGCTCCAGGTGTCAGATGTAAACAAGGATTTATCAGAGATTCATCCCGACAGAAACGTCATCTGAGCACTGTAAGTCTCGATTTATTTATTTTACGACCCTGGATTAGTGGATATACGAATTTCAACGGGTAGAAAAAGTGTTTGTTGAATACACGATATCGCGAAGCTGGTGCTGCGTCTCTTTTCTCACTCTCGCGGAAAACCGTAGTTAAGATTTGCCATTTTTACAAGTTTTACTCTTCCAACGGACTGATTTGTGATCGGCACCAAACGCAGTACAGACTTTTTAAGTTTCTGTTTCTGAGTTCAAACTTCAAATACTCTGATGTGAACAGCATCAGGCTCCATGTCTGTAGCTAACGCCGTCACTCACCAGGACTCGCACTCTTCTCCTCTGGTCCTCCTCACACCACAGCTCCCTGCTCTCCTTTACCCATAATTCCTCCTAATCCTGCCCTGTTCCTGCTCTTCATTTTGTCTAAAAGTCTCATCATTTTAATCCTGAGGACCCTCATATGTATAGGAACGCAGATTTTCTTCTTTTAATTAACAGCAGTGTCAGTCTGATCCATGTTAACGTTAAACTAAGGAGTCTTCAGCAGTTTCTCCCCTTGATGACGTAACAGCACGATGCCGGTTTTTAATGCGGAAGTTAAAAAAAGCGAACTAGAACGTATCCAGCAAACTCTGTGGTTCACTAATTTCAAAAATTCCTTCGGAACATTGTTTTTGGGCATCTTTCCTATGATTTTAGTCAAAGTTGTGTTTAACCTGCAATATGCTCTTTAATTCAAGTTGGATCTCTTATTTCTGCATGTCTACATTTGCAATCGTTAAACCTTTTTTTTTTTTCTTTCTTTTTTTTTTGTGTTATCATTCCGCTGACGTCATCAGACAAACTTTAGATAGCTATGGGGCGTTAGAAAACTTAGATTCTTCACATTTTAGCCGCTAGGTTAGATTTACAATTTACTTGAAAAATGTAATTCGTGAAAGAATCGCTCAGATTAGGGATCACAACAACAGTGACATCATACCTGTTTGGGGTCCTGAAGTCTTGTCTGGAGCCCCCACCTCAAATATTAACTCTGCTTTCCACCAGAGGAATCCAGAGTTCAAATATATCAAAAGTGTTGTTTCATTTAATTATTCCAAGTGGTGAAATTTCTCTTGTAAAGTCTGTTGTTTGTTTGTCTGTTGTATCCGTTCTCATCAATAACAGCAGAAACAAACAAAAGCAAACAAACGAACAAACAAAAAACATGTAGAGTCATAATAATCCTATTTATAGTATCATTATTGCTACATCATCCACTATAATCACTCAATTGCACTGCATTCTGCAGCACAAGCACAGAATATCTGCTGGGGGTCTAACAGTCCACTCACAGCCACACTCAGAGGTTTTGGACAGCTCTCTGTGTGTCTGATCCTGCATACTGATGCACATGTGAAAGGAAAGTGTGGATGGAGCAGATTTGAAAATGACTTTAATGGGAAAACAGGAATTGCAATGGAAAAAACTGAAACCTAAGCAAGTGTTTATATCTTACTTTTAGTAATATTTGTCTGATTAGACTCAATATGAGCCACATTCACCAGACAAATCCAGAAAATGTCACATTTCAAGATATGAAATATGCTTTACTTCCTTACCAAGATTTTCCAGAAACACACCCATGTAGCACTTTTTCCTTTTTTTTGATTGGAGAGTCTGAATAGAAGCGTGGCTCTGTGGCTCTGTGGCTGCAGTTAGATGCCCTGAATGCCCTTTGTAGATTATGATTATGATGATTATGATCAGAGTTTGTCGAGTGTAAACAACTTGCTCTTACAAACACTCTACATGAATACATGTCTCTCTTCCCTTGACGTCTTCCTCTGTCTCTTCTCTTCCCCCAGAACGTCTGACACCATCCAATTCACATGAAAAGAGACATTTGATGTCAGAAATCACAAAAGCTCACATTTGTCATGTTAAGATACAGAATAAATGTTTTTGTTCTGGAGGAGATAAAGGCCATGGCAGTTTCTTGTAATCGCATCAAAAACCAAAATAAACTATAACATGCAGATTCTGAATATCAACCCTCAGACTGTATTTGCTCATTTTCTAACAGTGTTTTTTTTTTTCTTCCTTTTCTTCTTGAATAGCTTTGCCGTTTCTTCACATTACATTTAGTTTCCCTCTCGGGGTAAATTTCCACAGGCAATTAGCTGGGCACGAGGAGCAAGGGGAGACCTCGCCTCCTTGTAGACAGGCTGTCTACCTCTCTGTCCCCTCCTTTGTACACCTCCACAGAGCACTGTGCTGCCTGACAGAACATGAGGCAGACAGCTACACTCCTCCTCTCTCTTATTTTCAAGCAAGGTTACCAGGAAAAGTGCTAACAGCTCTTGATGCTGGTTGAAGACCTGCAGAGTACTTTTTGACATCATATCTCTTCTGAATGACTCTTAAATTAACAGATTTATTTATATTTTTCCACCATGAAGTCTGGGAACAGATGGAGGTTGTCTTTAGTGTTTGCTAATTCTATCCATGATATAGAAACACCTGCACACAGAGTTCTCCCCCATAGGTGGGTGTAAACAAAAAAATGCAGTCATTGAGGTGACCTATTTTATTTTAATGATGGATGAGTTAATTGTGCAATTAACTCAATAACAGGTGTCGGTAATTGCCCAATGCTTCTGAGACTGGGGCTTAAAAGTGCAATGTCCATGTATAGCTCAAATGGATGAAGGCATTCATTTATGTCTAGAAGTGTAAAAATATGTCATCCACTGAAAAACTGTTACACTAAAAAATTATTTAACTTATGTTCAAATATTTTATTTCAAATTCTTGATCCAACAAGACCAGTATTTAAATCTCACTTGAAATACCAGGGTTAATTATTAATATACCATGTTATATCAATAGTATTAATCACCTTATTATGTAATTAATTAATTAATTTTACTTATACTTCTATTAGCAGCACTCAGTGGCAGCTTGTTGCAGCAGCTGTCTTTGTTGGCACTTATTATTATCATATTCATATATTCTTGGAACTTTTACACCATACATTTTCTTGCTGCTGTGACTGTGAATTCCCCCTTGTGGAATGAATAAAGGAGAATCTTATCTCTTCTCGCATCTTATATGCTGGTACCAAAGATCCTGTATATCAAAAAACACATGGAAGAGAAAAAGCCTCAGGGTTATTTTTGGCTTTGTAGATTTTACAAGGCAACTTGAACTTTCTCCTGCAGTGATGCATCATGTAATAACACAGTTTTTTCAGGTATGTAAAATCAATAACACTCCTTACACCATTACACCTTTTCAACAGAGATAGTGCCAGTATAAGCTCCAGGCCTTAACCCTGGTTCTTTGTGTTTCTACAGTCAAAGCATTGGCTTCCAGTGCTAAAAACTGGTGCTTAGCGAGTACCAACTCTTTGCTGTGCCAGGGTGAAGCACCATCTATTTCAGTGGTTCCCAAAGTGGAGGTCGAGACCCTTTGGGGGGTCGCGAGACATTGATAGGGGGTCATGGAATGTGTCCCAAAATCGAAAACTATGAACAATTCATGAACATTTTATCCATTATTGTGAGAAGCAAAAATTGGGGTTAAAGATAATATAAAATTATGCAAACAGAAAATGTTTTATCTGTTTTTCACATTTTTTTGTTCAAGTTTGATGCCATGAACTCAGCAAAGTGAACATTAGTCGATAAATTTTCTATTGATCAGTTAAATTAAGTATACTCAGGAGGGTTTTCCTTGTTTTTGTCTGTTTTTGAAATGTCCTATTAGTGTTGTACCACAGCAGGGGGTCACCAGTCCCTAATGCTGCTATTTTGGGGTTCACAGGCAGAAAAGTTTGGGAACCCCTGATCTATTTCACGTCAAACAACATCAATCAGTTGTGACAAATAACCACTTTTAAAAAGTAAAGCTGCCAAGTGGGTCATCTGATGTTTTGTTGGAGTTTTCTCATTCAAAACTTGAAATGTTGGCAAGCAACAGCAATGTGTTACCTCTGTCATTCATCAGGTTTTGTTCTTTTGTTTAGCAGACTATAAAGTTTTATTTTATTTGTCTTATTTCTCATCTCTACCCCATGGTCATGTGTTCACATTTCTCCTCCACTCTGTCAGGAACCAGGTAAAAGAATCCAAAAGCATGACAGAGACTGAACAGACAGGAGGGACCTAACCTGACACGCCAGATGGACAATTTTATATATCTGCAATGGAATTATTTCACTAGTCCATCTGGGTAAGGGGCGCTAGCGAGTGTTTTCAGAGGTGGGACCCTACAAGAAATTCAGCAGCTGGTGTTTGGACGACTGTTCTGCTTGACATACTCATTAAAGACCAATCCACATCAGGCCACATCAAGCCACGGTATGACATAGGCAAGGGTGGACTGGCCATCGGGAGTACCGGGAGTTCTCCTGGAGGGCAGACCGAGAATGGGCCGATTGACGGACGCTATTTTAATCATTTATTTATTTCTCAAAATTATTTATTGGTGCACCTGTCCATGCTAACTTTGGTAAGTCTCCTGGGCCGGCCCAAAAAGCTGCAGCTGCAGTTGCAGCTTACTCAGAGGGAGAGAGAGAGAGAGAGAGAGAGAGAGAGAGAGAGAGCGACGGACTGACAGACAGACAGACGGGTGACATCTGATTGGCCAAGTCAGTAGCCTGTCTGTCAAAACTACCTGGCCGAACAACCCTATGAGAGCTTACAGAGGCCCCGTAGTCCCACCCACCTACCCATGTTCTGGCCCCCCCCTCGCCCAATCAACTGCAATGATGATGTGCTGTCAGTCCATGACGAGAGAAAGAGAGAGAGAGCAAGAGAGGGAAAAACAGCAGCATTAAGGCAGCACAATAAAAAGATGGAAAATACGTTCAAAAACGAAAAGGTGGTGCAGAGAAACTTAGAGACAAGGAAAGATAAGCAGCATAGGCTGTTAAGAGCAGAAAGGTGGGGGAGGTATTTTTTTCAGCGTCTCCGTCACAGCAGCAGCAGGTGGTGTCGGGCTACACTCTGCAAATGTAAAGGAGACTGAGGAGGAGGAGAAATGATCTGAGTGTTTAGGAAGACTTTACACTGTGTGAAGGAGGAGATGATCCTGTGATAAGCAGGTATGTTTTCAGTATGATGTGAATAAACATTTAGTCCAACAAACAGTTCAGACCACAGAGTGTAAATATATATTATACAGTCTATGGGTCAGACCAGTTGCTTATCTGTCTATGGTCTATGTCAGGGGTTCCCAAACTTTTCAGCCTGTGACCCCAAAAACAAAGGTGGCAGACACTAGTGACCTCCACTATGGTACTAACAGTTTAATATGAAAAAAAGCAGAATATGTCAAAGTTATTTCTCTGTAATTTGTGAGCGAACATTGTTGCAGTCGTGTGCAAACTCAATTTTGGTACAATACTTTCATTTCCACATTAGAACAAGAATATTAGAACAGTCATAAACTATAGCTCTGCGTAAACGTGAACATTGTTGCAGTGCAAGTTAACTTTTTGGGATATATGTTTCAGTGCTCATCTCACCTAATGAAATGAATGGGCACTATGTGTGGAGCACAGCAAGTTCATTCTGGGTTTAATTTTGGAGACGGCCACTCGGAGATCATCTTCCACGTTCACACAAGATATATATCTATTCTTAATAAATGTCAGGGCCAAGAAAGTCTTTTCACACAGGTATGTTGAGCCAAACAGCGTTAGTACCTTAGTTGTGGTCTGGGATAGCCGTGGATATTCCCTCTAAACTGAAATCATCTCGCGACCCCCCCTCCAACGTCTCGCGACCCCCCTAGGGGTCCCGACCCCCACTTTGGGAACCCCTGGTCTATGTGACACAATAAAAAGCAAATACATTGTGGTGTGTTACAACTCCGTCTAGTTATCTGAAGTATTGGAAAAAATAACTACCATACTGATTAATTAGCTAGTTGCTTTTACTTATCACTCAAGTTCTATTTTTATACATCACAGGATTCATCATTACAGATCTACAAGCTTCACTTACATGTTAAAATGCGATGTGTTCAGACAGATACATCTGCCATTTCTACAGTTTTTTTATAATTTATATTTTACCTTTAATAACTCTCCTCCAATCACGTCATCAAAATGTCAACATGCACCTTTTATATTGCTCACTACAGTCCATTTTAAAACAAATATTTTAAGGACAGTGATCTGGCAACTGAAATAATGTGTACGCTTAATATTTGATTTTCAGTCAATGTTTGTGGTTTATTATCCTTTAACAGTTTCACACAGTATTGACAAAATTAATAAAACTCTGATTAGATTTTATTACAGTAAAACATCTGTGTATTCTGTTGTCTCTACATTATGCAGAGTTGTGCTGTCCATTCTAAATAAAACGCTGAAAGTTTGTCCATTTTTCCAGATCATTATACTATTGTTTTCCATACTTAAACCAACTAATCAAAGTGACACTCATTTTTTTGCATCCTATTTAGCTAAAGCCTGTTCCACACAATTCCTCTATTTTTCATGTCCAGATTTGTGAAAGGTGCCAGGTGTGGAGATGAACTAACCCAAGACCCCGGCAGCCCAGTGAGTCCACCCATAGATTATTTCACACACACACCAACCCAGACACCCTTCATCTATTTTTAAATCATCACCCTCAACAAAACACAAAGAACCCAAAATGGCAGAAAGTTTTCTGCAGTGAGGATGCTTCCGTTAGAAAGTGGCTGATCATAAAGTGAAGAACCCTAAGCACTGTTTTGCTTTGTTTGCATCAGCATAGTGGTTCATGTAACAGACTTGTGTGTTTGTATGTATATCAATGGGGTAGGCACAGTATCTGCTGAACAAAGTGGGCCAGTCTGGACCAAAAAGTCCAGGGCCAAAATTTTATTCCAGTCCACCCCTGGACATAGGGGATGTGTAACCTGACACCCCAGACAGACGATTCATATCTGCTACAGAGATATTTCACTTGTCCACTTTTGCTCAAAACATCATTTCCTGTCAGAAAGGCTTTAAGCGACATCCTCTGTTCTTCTTTTCAAGAAGAAATTGAGTCTATTTCTGATAAAACAGCAGATATAGCCACATCCACGAAGACCGCTGTACACGCTGCCATTGTTTTCAAACACTCAGGTGCTTTGTGCTGACGTCATATATATAACCACCATCCATGTCTGTTTTCCTTCCCAGCATTGTAAAACTCAAAGATGGATGGAAGATGCCAAAATACGCAGCTCAAGGATATTGTGTATCAGTTTACCTCCATTGTTATACTGCCGACATTGTGCCACCACATCTCTTAAAGACACTGTCTACAGCTTTTAGGTTTAGAAAGGCCACACTGCCACATTATGTTGCCATGATTTGCTTATATGTTGAATTCTGAATAGCGTGACACATCACAGAGGGGTGCTGAAGCTTTTTGAAACACAGATTACACTTTTTTAAATGTTCCATCTTGCCACGGTTTCAGTCTTAGTATGACATATCGACAACTCAGCCTGTATTTGAGTAACTTTTTAAAAAATAGCCAGTAAAAATGTGTAGTTGGGAAACCCCGCGAATACACCAGGGGCGTTTCTTGTCTGCTGCGTGTTGACTATGTGCTATTTCATCTGTCAAATCACATCTGTTGCTTGTTAGTCTACTGCATTGCAGGATTGTTGGACAGCTGGAGTCTGGAGACTAAGGAGCTCCCAGGATTCCCACCCCCAATATATATCTTAATTCATATTGGGCTGTAAAATCTAAAACCTGTTGACTTCTGATCTGGCTGAGCTCATTTTGTTGTTATAGTCAAGCTTAACACACTCTGGTTTGACATGGTTTGTTTTATTTTGAAAGTCACTTGGTGTTTTTAAGTGGTTTCGTACACGTCTTCCTGTCCCACTTGATCTGTTTTTTTGTGAATAGACATGTCACCATAGCAGGGACACAGCCAGACCTAGACCTTCTATCTGCTTTTATGCTGACAGAGGGGCTTGTTAGTAATCAAGAAAACTTGGAACACCTGTAGGAATGAGAAGCACCATCTTTTTAAGGCTTGGTCCCCCTCCGTTGCTGCAGGACAGCTATCAATTGTTAACCCATTTTGTGTTATTGTTCTGAAATGTACCCTGTTTTTCAGTTTTGGGTAACCTTACTTTTTATTTTACCCTCTGGTAGTTCACCACTTACTGTTGTATCATTTCAAGCCACTGATTGGACTTGAGTGACTTGAATTGCAATAAATAACTGGAAAAATTGGGGTGTTCTTAAACTTTTGACTGGTAGTGTATATTTCTAAGATTACCATGGCATTTTATTTCAATTGCTCTGTATAACCTAACAACACTTTGTCTGTTGTCCACTTCCCTTACCTGGATAAATCTAGGAGCTGAAAAAGCTTCACACAAGACTCTGTTTATACTCCTCCATCGTGTTTCTAGACTGAGTGACTGATTTAGCAGTGTGCCGCTGTGATTAAGCAAGAACTTTTCCAGGCAAAAAAAAAAAAAAAACCTCCCACCAACTCCGATTCAAAGAAGAGCTCAATAGTTTGGTAACTTTTCACTGTGTTCCCCTCAATTTTTAACTTTAATTCAAATGACAAAAGTAAATATATTTGACATGAGAATGGATTTTTGAGCATAAAGATCTGGTGTTGTTAGTATCAATATTTCAGTATAGGTCCGCACATCACTAGCATGTGGTGACTTGGAAGATAATCTTTGCCAAAAAGTATTTTTCTTACTCAAGTAGAGGCTGTGATTCTCATGGAAGCTGTTCAACATAATATTTGTGATGTTTTAATGGATTCTGTCTCCAAAGCTGCATTATCTCCACACTCTATGAATCTTTAATTAATTACTGATCATTTCAAGTAACCCAGGAAATCATTCTCCTTTCTGACAACAGAAGATAGAGGAAATTGTCAAAACGGATGCTTTTTATGTGAAGTGTGGAGAAAATGATGACAGAACTACAGCATGAGAAATTAAACTAGTTTAAGTGTGAAAGATATCCTGCAAAACAGAAACTAAATGAAGATACAAAATGAGCTGCTGATAGATATTCAGTGTTGTTGAACTTTATTCCAGTGTAAGGTGAGATTCAGCGACTTTTCCTCTATAATTAATTTGCCTCCTGCTGTACAGATGAGTGCATGTTTGCAACCGGAGCAATTACTGGAGCACTATTTCACATAATGATAGTGAAAAATGGATTTGTGATGTCTCAAAGTGTTTGTTGCAGCTTAAGTAGTAATCTACAGAATATGCATAAAGGAAACGTGTCAATGCATCACAAAGATTGTATACAGTATATATTATCAAGTCGTGACAGCTTTTTATGTGCTGCTGTAAAAAATGGAGACCAAACAGAAGTATCTTCAGTTAAATGTGGAGGAACGTGATTTAAATTTCTAATCTCTGAATTAAAACAAATACCAAGCACACAGCTTTGTCAGAGCGAGCAGCCTGAAATAATTTGATGGATGATCTAATAAAGAGGTCACACATTTCTTTGTTAATTTGTTTGCATCAACACCTCGGGCCCTGCAGCACAGGAAACACTGAGGGTTTTTAGAGAACCAAAAAGGAAACATGTGTAAGATAAATACCCATGAGCATGTTTGAGTTGTTTATTCCTTTGTTTCTCTCCTTCCTCTCCCCCATGGCCACGCTGTCTCCATGCCTGCTGGACTGTGATTAAATCTGTGTGGTCACACAGCCCAAAGCTTGATGTGTATGTGTGTGTGTGTGTGTGTGTGTGTGTGTGTGTGTGTTTGTTTCCTCTCACCCTAGCCCGCGTTAGCCCACTGCACTGACCTTTCATCGCAGCCTTGAGTCAGGTCAGGAGTGCTCCAGGCTGACAGGGAACACTGTTCAAATGAAGTCATCCAGCAGAATAAACAAGTCCTAATGACCGACCACAAGCCACATTCATGTTAGCCAGGAACAATGGTTGAAGAGTGTGCTGGTTCAAAGCCTGGAGGAGTTGTGATGATGGTGAAAAGGGAACACTGAGGGCCTGATCTACTATGCACCCTGGTGGAGGATGCAAATAAAAAATACAGATACAGTCAGTAGCACTATCTTATACTGTTGTGCTCAAAAGTTTACTTCCAAAATGACCCTCATCAAAAGTTTACCACCCCCTGGTGATTTTGGCCTGATAACATGAACACAAGTTGACACAAATTGGTTTGAATGTCTACTGAAGGTTACCATCCTCACCTGTGATCTATAAACTTGTAATCAGTGTGTGATCTTGAATCCAGTGCTGCACTGACATCTCTGGTTCCTGCGTTATGGGGAAGGCAATAATTGTTCAAGGATCTGCAGGAAACTGTAAAAAAACAGGAACTGTACAAAAGAAGAGGTTATAAAAAGATATCCAAGGAATTGAGGATGTCAAAAAGTAGTGTTCAAACTCTAATTAAGAAGTGGAGAGAGAGGGATTCTGTTGAAACCAAACCATGGTCAGGTAGACCAAAAAAACTTTCTGTAATTTCTGGTAGCTTATGTATTATATGGATGTAGAGTTCTGAGCACACACGCACACACACACACACACACACACACACACACACATATATATATATATATATATATATATGGGTCAATGACGTGACGTCCCTTTTTTTGTCTGAGTGTAATATTTCCTTCCATCATGAATTGAGTATTTCATCACATGTATTTCTTTATTCTATGAAACCTGTGTTATTTGGACACATCTTTAAACTATTAAAATATAACATGTTTTTTTGTGTTTTGGTTCCTCAAACCCCCAAAATGTCAGGTGGTGCAACCGTCCTGACAAGTATCCACAGTAATTAAACTCTAAAAATTGAATGTCAGTTATTGTAAATTGAAATAAAAAATACAGTGGCATTTTTTTATGCTTGAGCCTTTTTAAATAAAACATTCTTTGCAAGTGAAAAGAATTTTAAAGCTGTTGAGAAATTTAAAAAACTTTTGTCCCGTAATTTTCACCTTGTCAAATGTCAGGGTGGTGCAACCGTAACATTAGACTTTTATTTTAAAGTGAAGAGAATAAAACAGGAAACAGGAAACTGCATCAGCCAGAGGAGCCCAAATGACATTTGTGACCAAGTGGAAAAGTTTGTAGATTTCTCTGAAATACTGATAAAAAAGGTTTTTTCACTTCATTGGTGACTGGAACAATTTCCATGTCAGGTGGTACAACCAATGTAATAATGTGAAATGTTATTTTAACATAACATTATTTATCTTGTTCACAAATAAAAGAAATGAAACACACAAAATGAAAACGTATGAGTCACTACAGACACTTGAGAGATACTTGCCAATAATTTCACACAGAAAAAATAACAGGAACATATAAATATATTTTCATATATTTGGTTGTGCCACCTGACATTTTTGGGAGCTCAAATTAAAAATACTAAAAAAAAAATAAACCTAAAATCTTTGAAATGTTGGTCAACTACTGAAAAAACATAATTCTTTACTCAGAAATATGTTTTTATCCATTTTCAAAGAACTTTTTAAAAATATGTTTTTAGACCATCTATTTGTCATTTATATACATATATATATATATATATATATATATATATATATATATATATAGAGAGAGAGAGAGAGAGAGAGAGAGAGAGAGAGAGAGAGACTTTTTAAAATCTCATTTGTATGTAGCATTTTGATCTCATTTTTTTGTTTCAAGGTTTGTGATATAAAACACAAACATCAAAAACCCCTTCTCAAACAAAAGCTTGATACAAGTATATACAGTTGTGCCCAAAAGTTTACACACCCCAGAAGAATGTCTAATTTTTGGCCTTTTCTCAGAAAATATAAATGATACCACAAAATCCATTCTATCACTTATGGTAAGTGGCTAGGTGAAGACATTCATTGACAAAAAAAATAGTTTACTCTTTTTAAATCATAAAAACAACAGAAAATTCAAAAATGACCCTATTAAAAGGTTTACAACCCATTGCTGATTTTGGCCTGACAACATGCCCAAAATATGGCACAAATGGGTTTGAATGTCTACTAAAGGTAACCATCCTCACCTGTGATCTATTAGCTTGTAATCAGTGTGTGTGTATAAAAGCTCAGTGAGTCTCTGAACTCCTGACAGACACGTGCACGTTTCACTCAGTGCTGCGTTCAAGTTTCTGCTTCCTGCGTCATGGGGAAAGTAAAAAAAAAATTGTCAAAGGATCTGCAAGTAAAGGTAATCCAACTGTATAAAACAGGAAAAGGATTTAAAAAGTATCCAAGGAATTGAGGATGCAAATAAGCACTGTTAAAACTCTAATGAAGAAGTGGAGAGAGAGGGATTCTGTTGAAACCAAACCACAGTCAGGCAGACCAACAAAAATTTCAGCTCCAACTGCAAGGAAAATTGTTCCAGGTGCAAAGAAAAACCCTCAAATAACTTCAGCTGAAATACAGGACTCTCTGAAAAAAATTGGGGTGGATGTTTCAAGATCCACAATAAGGAGACACCTGAAGAAACATGGGCTGCATGGTCGCCAGTTGCCTGAAGAAAGCTATTTCTACACAAATGCCCCAAACTATCCTGCTTAAAGTCCGCCAAACAGCATAGAGACAAGCCTCAAAACTTCTGAAACAAAGTTATTTGGAGTGATGAGACCAAAATTGAGCTTTTTGGCCACAACCATAAATGTTACATTTGGAGAGGAGTCAACAAGGCCTATGATGAAAGTTACACCATTCCTACTGTGAAACACGGAGGTGGATCACTGATGTTTTGGGGATGTGTGAACTACAAAGGCTCAGAGACTTGGTCAAAATTGATTGAAGGATGAATGCAGCATGTTATCAGAAAATAATGGAGGAAAATTTACACTCATCATCCCAGAAGTTGCACATGGGATGTCCTTAGACGTTTCAACATGACAATGATCTAAAACACAAGGCCAAATCAACCTGCCATTAGCTACAGCAGAATAAAGTGAAGGTTTTAAAGTGGCCATCTCAGTCTCCTGACCTTGATATCACCGATCCAGTGGGGGAAGATCTCAAACCTGTAGTTCATGCAAGGCAGCTCAATAATTTACAGGACCTGGAGGCTTTTTTGCCAAGAATAATGGGCAGTTTTACCATCTGAGATAATAAAGACCCTCATCCACAATGACCACAAATAATTTCAAGCTGTTATTCATATTAAAGGAGGAAATACAAGGTATTATAAACTGGGGGGTGTAAACTTTTGAACAGGGTCATTTTTGAAGTTTCTGTTGTCATTATGATAAAAACAGAATAAACTATTTTTTTTTCAACAAATGTCTTCAGCCAACCACGGACCATGAGTGATAATCATTCATATTTTCTGAGAAAAAGCCAAAAAATCTGAAATTTTACTGGGGGTGTAAACTTTGGGGCACAACTGTAAGTAGCATAGATACAGGGATAGGAACAAACATGTTTTACTGTGCCCCTGTAATCTATGTAAGATAGCTAAATTGATTACAGAGGAAGCATTTCAAAACAAAAGCTGCAATAATGCTCAGTCACTGGTGAAATGTGCAGCTACAGGCAGGGAAAAGTCTAGAAACTATTTGAGGAAGTGCTGAGTCATATCGATCAGGAACCCTGGAGATGTGCTTTAAGGTGCTTTGTGGATTAGGCAGGAGGAATGGTGCCTATTGACTCTGTAAAATGGTACTGATTTGAGTTGCTTGATCTCCTCACTGATCTCCTGTTTGTTCCGTAATGGCTGGATCGCCATTACTAGAGACCCTGAGGGAGGTCCCTTAATGACCTTTTGATTTTAGTCTAGACCTTAGAGATGCAGAAATGGCTGCATGTAAAGATCTGAGCTTAGAACTCTGCTTAGCTGAGGATTGAAAGTTCTGTGATGGAGGCAGGGGTACTCAATAAAAGTGTAAAATCAATGTAAGCCATCTACCTAGTGGAGACAGCACTGATGAGGATGCTCCGGACATACAGGAGCTTTGTTTTTTTAGGATGGCAGACTCATTCTTCTTGCAACAAGAACAGAAACAAGTCAAGAACATTTTGTTAAAGAAATAAGTCTTTTTTTCTGAGTTAAAGCTCTAAAGATGAGGACAAAGGTTGTCCTTAAATAGACCTTTTCATTGTGTTGGTGCCAGACAAACTTTTTATCCCTTTTTTAATTTGAGGGCCAGAACAAGCTCTTTTCCACTGAGTGATGTTATCCATATGACAGGGAACATTTGTTGCATAAATTAAAGCATAATGACATAGTGGAGTCAGAAAAAAGTGATCTAAAGCCTCAGGAGGGTACTGTTGGAGAAAAGCTGCGGCCAGTTCATTTTAAGTTGAGACAAATTTGTGACGAATTGAGCACATCAACACTAAAAATGATACAGCGTTAGTTAGAACAGGTTTCTCTCTTAATGTGACAGTGTATCAGGGGTACTGACTCATACAGGGCGCTTACGTATGTGCAGACTCACACATGAATGAATACTTTTTTTAAACCCCTTCTGTCCCCATTAGTTATGTCTTCTTTGACCACCAACACTCAAAATCCTAGAACAGTGTTTATAAAAATGAGGGTCCTGGGAACTTATGGGAAAGGAGAGAAAAAAGAAAAAAATCAAATCAAGGAGAACCACTTTATTGGCAGAAATACTCACCACAGTAATGACATCTTTGCTCCCATTGGTGACATTTGGATGACTGATTATGTATCCCTAAAAAGAGATATCTTTTGCACTTTTCTGACAAAATGTCCTAGATTAAAGGCTGTTAATATGAGCAACCGAGCTGCCTGCTTCTGTGTTGTGAAAAAAAGGCATAATTAAGATTACATATCATCCTGGAACGCATCACCTAGCACCTAACACACAATCAATTTGAACTTTTTTTTTTTCCTTTGCGCTCAAGGTCAAACATGACAAAGTTTGCGTTTTCACTTTTTCTATATTATGTTATTCCAGCAAGCTCAATTCCCATTAACTGTGAGGAAATGACGAGAAAACAGATTTTTGGGCACAAATTTCTGAGCCAATTCAGACAAAGTGTCAATATAAAGCCTGTGTCCGTTTTGCTACTTGATAAAGATGAAATGATGTTTCTTTAAATGATGGAAAGGACCAAAAGTGACATTCACATTTCAAATACCAATGCCACATAAAAGACTAAACTGTGGCTGGAAAGCAGTGAACACAAACTGTACGCCATAGGCCACTGGAATTACAGAACAATTAGCACCAGACATAGAAACATCAAATCTCATCGCTGGCAAGACAATCGCTCATCATAGTTTATAGTTGATCACATTTTAAGGGAGGGCCACAGTAGTTGACTAACATTCTGAAAAACTTCTAATGAACATGTTGTCTTAGCACCTTAACTAAGCATTTTCGTGTGCAAACATTTGTTAATTGTGCTTGACAAATGTCAAAAACTGAAAAATCAGGAGGTAATTATATCACCAGTCATTGGGTGACTTTTTTCAAACCGGCCACTACACACACTGAAAAAATTATTTTGTCCATTTACTCAGGTTTACGTATTTCAATTACATGACAAATTTCCATCCAATTAAATTGGGTTTCTTTAACTTTAACCAGAAAATAAAGTTTACGTAATTCATTCAAATAATTCCATGATGAATGGACTACAGAGAATCTATGTAACAACAGCAAATAGATTTTACCCAATATGTAGACTAAGGTTTATTTAATGGTGTTAATATGGTTTATGNCACTGAAAAAATTATTTTGTCCATTTACTCAGGTTTACGTATTTCAATTACATGACAAATTTCCATCCAATTAAATTGGGTTTCTTTAACTTTAACCAGAAAATAAAGTTTACGTAATTCATTCAAATAATTCCATGATGAATGGACTACAGAGAATCTATGTAACAACAGCAAATAGATTTTACCCAATATGTAGACTAAGGTTTATTTAATGGTGTTAATATGGTTTATGTGAAACTGGTAATAAGGTTTATGTAATGGTGTTAATATGGTTCATGAAAAACTGTTAATAAAGTTTATTTAATTTTGTTAAGTTTTATGTGGAAGTGTTCATGAGGTTCATGTAATTCTGAAAATAAATGTCAAATATTTCTATTATGTTGAAGTAAACATAATTATTTACGTCTTATCTACTTAGTCACATATATCACATTACAGAAGAGCACTTGTTCTCAATCAAAAAACAATTTATTGTTTTGAACAACTTCACAAGTTATTTTAACAAGACATTTGCAAAGCTTAATCATTCAAGACCGTGTGGAATTTGGATAATGACAGGATAATTTGTTCAAATTTTGCAAAAATAAAGCAACACAAAAAATGTTTGTTCTTCAGAAATGTTTCTTCTTCCAAACATATTTACCCCAGGTGTTTTCATTAATCAATAACAAAAGAACAGTGATTGGTAACCTTGGTTAAACAAAAATGTTTTTCCCAAATCTGTCCATGGCCAAAAACAATTTTCTTTTAGGCTTCAAGTTAAAACCTATTTTAAAATGCCTTGATCTGAACATATTAAACAAACCATAAACATATTAAAACAAACCATAAAATAAAACCATGTTTATTTTCAAGTGCAGCAACAACAATGCAAAAGTGTCAAGTGTCAAGATTTCTTTTTATCAGAAAAAGTCCAAGACCAAACGGTCAACATGAAGCACTGGTGAGGCATGACGGTAACATATGGATCACTGCAGCATCTTCATTTTCAGTGACTGGACTTTTGGGGAAAGCTTCTTCCCATCTCTCCCTACCCACTACCTTATGTCTAGTGGTTTCCCTCTTGAGACCATATAAGCTTGAGACAGGCTTCTGGATTGTTCTAAAGCATCATGATTGGGGGTCCATGTTTAGTTGCTAAAAGTCCTCTTCCTTCTTAGGATAAAGAGTAAAAGTAATTTAATGAACTTAGACACATACATTAGGCTGATTTCAGCACTTAGGTGACAAAGACTGATGAAAGTTATGTTGCAGATAAGTTTCCTATTTATTTTAAGGACATTTTTCTCATTTGATAGTGTTTTAGATGTATTTGTGAAATTTCAACTCAAACTTAAGTCACAACAAAAAGAAGCTTTTTGCTGCTCTGACGTTTGAAAATATCTTTGTTGTATTATAACTATTAAGATTTTGGACAACTTGTTTTATAATGCTATGCTTAAATCATAATAAATTGACTTAACATGAGTTATACAATAAAGGATGATTTATCAGTTTAAACTGAGATATTTGATAAAGAACAAAAAAGAAAAACACAAATGCACACCCATCAGTGCATGATTCGCAGGTGCACATCAGTATCTCACTCCCACAAGATGCCGCTGTGAAACCATGGCAACAGACAATTCCTGTTTTCACCAGACAGAGGAAAGTTTGTCCCAAAGCTGATGCTGTGTTTAACCCTACACCTTGATAAAGGAGACTTCACTCAGCTGAGAGTGTGACTTCTGATGGACTGCACTCTGTCACAGAGGGGTGGGGTGTAGGGTTTGGTTTGAAAAAGGGCCATCCTCTGGGGGACATGAATATCTGATTCGTTTACACAAGTAGAAGTAAATAATGCTGGGGACAACCACTCTTTGGTGTGTCACTCAATCAATCCCAGAAAAAAACTTGGGTCCCAATTATCATTCTTTCTCCTCCTGAGCCATAACCAGAAGCTCATTTCCTTGGATTCTTCTGCAAAGAAGAATCTATCTTTCTTAGATCAGTCAGTATCAGTTTGGTGGTTGAGGTGCAGAAGTCCTGAGTGCCTTCCTCTACAGGTCAGCTGAAGGTTGACCAGCCAGCCTCTCTGCACTTGACTGCAAGGTCTGACTGTTTTGTCGTTTTTTATGAACAGCTGACATCACTTTTTCCAATCAGCAGGACCACTCTTACAGCCGTTGACCGAAGCATAATGTCAGATTGACCGGACGAGGAAAGGAACTGCAGGGAAAGAATGCTTGAGGGCCATTGAGGGCTTGTGTCTCCTGTCCCCTCAGCAGACCTGATGACCCTGATAAGGTGCTTTCTGGCAGCAGGCCAGTTGTTTGAAGCTTGCCTGTAGCGTTTCACTTCCTCATGTTCATCTGTATCATCCCTGTATCAAAGTCGTCTGCAGCCTTGACAAAAAATATTGCAGAGGGGGCTGCTCTCTCTGCCCAACCACTGCTGGAGGTTTCTGTGGCATGGCAGTACAAGTTTAGCCTTGAGTCTTTCACAGGTCAGACTTAGCTGGTAAGTGGATGATGCCACCCAATGTTTATCTTCCTTACTGGTCCTGCAACATTGGTTTGATCTTCTTTTGTTCCTGCTCTACCTTTAACACCTCATCTTCCCAAAGATTTCTGTTCTTTCTTTGTGGCTTTGGATCAATGGGCTTCACCCAAGCTGAGTCCTGCAAGTCCTGTACTTTGACAACAATGGTCATCTACTTCCTGACTTATGTAGCCTTTCTGACCTCTGCGTCTGCCTGTCACAGTACGTTCCACACTGTTGGATTTGAGGACACCTCAAGCTTGGTTTAAGATAGATGACACTGATCGATGTAGTTGGTTTGCCCCAAACAGGCCCTCATCCATGATGTCTACTGCTGATGAAGTGATTTCACTCATTCTCACTAGGCACGCCACCCCGTGGTACATTGTGAAGTGGTAACACTGCAGGTTCTACTTTCTCTTGAGCTGGCTTTGGTCCATTCTGGTCTGACCTTCTTTTTTATGCTGCCTCTCCTACTTTTTTGTCTGAGAGCTCTGCTTGCCTCCTGAGGCTTTGGATTGGCTGATTTGGTAGTCTGGGATCTGCTTCTTTGCCTGTGATAAAGATGAAATTTTCACTCCTGCTGTCTTACATTTTCTTTTCTTTAGAAAAGTGATCATTCAAGCCTCAAGTTAATTGGCTCCCCAGGAAAAGTTAATGGATCCCAAAGTGTGCAGCTTGAATCAGAGATCACATGAAATGAATGTTTCTGATATCTTAGGGTCATTTTGAACTCCAAAATTTCATATGAAGAGGCTCAACCCAAGGTATCACATCTGCAGGTATGACTGAGTCTCTTGCACAGTCTAACACCTCACAGTCTGATAGGAACAAACCTTTCTAAAGCTAGGATGCCCCCCCCCCCCAAAAAAAAGCCTTTGTTTTTCTTGTAGCACCTACACAGACTGACTTTGTGGCAGTCCTGTATCATTTCACAGTTTTATCCTGTATAACTTCCTGAGAATTGGTAAACTGGTGAGATGATTAACTTATAAACTCATATTTAAAGGGTCTAAAATAAGCAGGTGGCCTACAATGAACTATGATTTGATACTCTGTAATAATAAGTATTACCTTTATAAAGCTTTTGAGAGTCATTAATTGTACATAAGGTGTCACAGAGGTGTTGATTCAACTTTACAGCAAAATGTGAGTGTGTTAGAAGTGTTGTGCTGTGTCACCACTCAGTACTTTAAATTGTATAAGCAGCGAGGTAGACTATGAGGGAAATTTAGTGAGGCTGCATTTTAACACCAAATTATCTTGTCCAGAGCTCTGTGCCTTGTAATTTTTTTTTAGTTTTATTTATTTTTTAATAACAAAATTTAATTTGCAGGGGTGTACATTTATCTGTGACTTTATGAATATGTTCTATATCCGCAAACAAAGTGTGGCAAAGGAAGTGCCTTGTGAGAAAGTCTTGAGCATACTGATAATGTATAATTCCTGAAAAGAATTTCCATTTAAACTTTACTCATCTGTTGTGTTAATGAGCATGAAACCCAGATGAGATGAATGTGCTCACAATCAGCAAGAACATCACAAAGCAATGTGAGTGTGAAGCGATGTGTAATGTGTGTTTCTAATCGGACCTAACAGCAAATAATCGGCACCTGAAACAATACGACCAGCAGTAATGAAAATCCCTGACCCACTGTCTTTTCTCCACTTGTAACCAATGAAACTTGCTAACTCTCTGTTTTCAAAGTTAATGGTGCCATGGTTTAAAATAATTGTGATGGCATCTTGGATATTACTGTGAAAATAAGAGTGTGTTAAAGAATTAAGCTGATGGGTGAAGCCTGGTTTAGTCTTGAAATAAATGCCAGAAGTCTAAACCCATAGCCTTACGTGCTCCTACTCCCCAAAAGTGCATCAAAACTGACACAGACAGCAAGCCCTAAGGTTGGTCAGTCAAGCAGGATAATGTTTCCTGTATCAATAATATACTTAGAAAACACTTAAGAAAAAAAGCAAACATAGCTTGACCAGAAACAGGCAATCTGACACTCATACAGACCACAGAGCCCGCTTGTGTTTTGGAGGAGCTTGAGTGCCATGACAGACACTATCAAACCCATACACAATTTATTACATGGTTATAGTCTCTGTGATGTCACCCATTTGTTCCTGAAACAGCGTTTTGAAGCCCAAAATTGATAATTCTGCACAAGTGGACTCCAAAAGTATGTTGTATTTCCAGTGTATGATTGCCTCATCCTTTACATTCATATTTATGCACTGCCTGGCCAAAAAAAGTCACCACCTGGATTTAACTAAGCAAATAGGTACAAGTCTCTTATTGGATGATTACTGCATGGGTGATTATCTTTTAGCTGGCAACAAGTTATTTAACCCCAGCTGATTCAACAAGTAACTTCTCATTTCTTAAATAACCATTGAGAAAGACATATCCTGTGGTCATGAAAAAGATGTTAGTGTGTTTAAGAAGGGTCAAATCATTGGCATCAAGCAGAAAAAAAACATCAAAGGAGATTACAGAAACTAATAAAATGGGTTACGAACTGTCCAACACACAAAAAACTGGATGGATGGTGGGGAGTCATCATCTTGGGCACATCAGGGTAAGTAGAGAGGCAGGTGAAGTGATGCACCCATCATGCCTCGTGCCTACTGTACAAGCCTGTGGGGGCAGTGCTATGATCTGGGGTTGCTGCAGTTGCTCAGGTCTAGGTTCAGTAACATTATGTCCTCAAAGAATGAGGTCAGCTGACTACCTGAATATACTTAATGACCAGGCTACTCCATCAATGGATTTTTTCTTCCCTAATGGCACGGGCATATTCCAAGATGACAATGCCAGGATTCTTGGGGCTCAAATAGTTAAATAGTAGTTCAGGGAGCATGAAACATCTTTGTCACACATGGATTGGCCCCCACAGAGTCCAGACCTTAACCCCATTGAGAATCTTTGGGATGTGCTGGAGAAGACTTTGTGCAGAAAAATTAATGCAACACTGGACGGAAATAAATCTTGTGACATTGCAGAAGCTTATTGAAACAATACCACAGCAAATGTGAGATGAAATGAAAGCTAAAGGTGGTCCAACCAAATATTAGTGTGTGTGACATTATTTATTTATTTAATTTTTAGTGGAGACCTTTTTCTTTTGGCCAAACAATGTAAAAACTTTATCATGGACCCACTCTCACTATTTTTGAGTTATGTTTAGGTAAGGGGGCAGGTTTTTAGTCTCATGTAGACAGCTGCAAATTCACTGGTAAAATTAGAATTCAAAGAAAAATTTCATGATTCACTGATAAAAGATGGAATTCAAAGATAAAAATAAGAATCCAGAGATAAAGGTCGGAATTCAAAGATAAAAGCTGGAATTCAACTTGACCTGTCAGTACGACAGAGTATTAGGGCCACATTGAGAAAAGAAAATGAGGGGGAGGAATTTTTTCCCCCTCTCCCTCACCCAGTCGGTAAAGTCTAAATGTAGAGAATAAAGTCGAAATGTTGAGAATAAAGTTGAAATATAATGTCGAGAATAAAGTCTAAATGTCGAGAACAAAGTTGAAATATAATGTCGAGAATAAAGTTTAAATATAATGTCGAGAAGAAAGTCTAAATGTCGAGAATAAAGTCGAATTTGACATTTCAACTTTATTTTTGCCATTTCGACTTTATTCTCGACATTTTGACTTTACTGACTTGATGAGGAGGAGGGGGGAAAAAAATTCCTCACCCCATTTTTTTTCCCTCACTGTAGCCCCAATACTCTGTCGTATGTCAGCCAAGTCATTCATGCCGTTACACTGGCAAAACATAACATCGAAGTTGGAGTTAGCTGAAAATGTATGCCCTGTGCAGTGTTTGTATTTTGGGGAATTTTTATTAAACCCCCTTGGACATAATTTTATGACAAAAAGGTGGACATGTCCAGCTAAAAGAGGACATTTGGTCACCCAGGGGCACACCCAAACTTTCCAGTGATCATGTCCTTTGACTAAATTGTCTTCAAAGAAGGTGTGTAAAAAATTCCTTGGCTACAATAATGACAAGGGGTTAAATCATCCTAAAGTCAATGACCATACAGTTCATCCTTTCAACCAGATGTAATACAATGAGCAACGTGCATGGGGCAAGAAAACTTTGACACTAGAAGTCCCAGAGAGGGGTCATTTGATCTTTCTACCTGTACAACCCAGAGGTGGGTCGATTGACCCAAAGGATTTTAACTAACATCCTGTTATCAGCTGCAAACAGCTGCCTTTGTTTTGTAAACCAGGCCATGACTGGCACATCCCAGGAGGGAGCATGTTTAAGGGGAGAAACTGTAGACTCCTGAAATGCCTTTTTTTGTCCTTTCTTCTTGTAATGAGTCCGGTGTGGTTTGTGAATGAAACCGCAAAAACGGTCCATTTCTTTTATTTATTTCTCACTTAAATGTGTTAAATATTTATGGTATATCCCTCCTCGACACATTTTTGTTTTTTTAGCAGAAAGAAAAAAAAAAAGGAAAAAAATCTTTGTGGACCTTTGATAAAAAGTAAACATTTTAGAATGCTGTAACAAAATGATGGATTAATATTTGTAAAAAAAACAGAAAAAAAAAAAAGAAAAAGAAATCACTTTAAAAGGTCCATCTTCATCTTCTCATACAAATGAAAAAACACTATTTTTCAGAGTTTTTAACCAACTTTCTGACATAGCATTCATGTACCTTAAGGTAAAAAAAAACCCCCACAAACAATGAATAATTTTTGCTGAACTGTAAGCCGCCTCTGCATTTTGCTTCCTTCCTCTTGTTTAAAGGTGAAGCTGGCAACTATTTCAGCACAAAAGGCTGCATGCAAATTTGCAACCTTAAGCCCACCATCCCCAACTGTCACAGAATTTACCAGAAGTTACAAGGTAAGAGGGGCTGAGGTTCTATGTTTTTACGTGCAAGTGAAATATTTAAAACTCATTTTTATTGTTTGCACAAGAGTAAGACTAGCTTTTTTTCTTTTTTTTCTTCTTTTTTTTTTGTTAATGGTAGGACTCAATTAAAAATTCAAATTTCCTGGGACTTTAGTGTTGAGGGCCCATCCACTGCTGAATAGTGAGAGCCCAGTGTCCTTTGTGATTAGGACCTGGAGATGGGATAATGATTCAAAGATTATGGAGTCATTAGGGCCCTAATCTGTTTTTAGTGAACTTGCTCATGAGTGAGAGAACCATACATCTTATGTAGTGCAGATGATGAAGATATGCTTTAACAGGAGAACTGGAGAGAGAATAAAGTTTTTCCACTGATGTCCTTTAGTAGGGCCTTCTAAATGGTCGTCCACAGCTCTGAAGCTCAGACAGATCTGAACATTGATTACTTCATTCAGGGAAAGTTTAGTCTGTTGTTCCAAACGTTTCATTGATCTCTTTATATTCAGTCAAACAAACAAGTATTCACTAGTTTGAAGCTGTGCGTCATCAGTGCCATGGTTTGCTCCATGCAATGATATAGAAGTGTAAGTTCCACTTTGTTGTGCTGTGACTTTCTGACAAAGTTATCAACTAAAAGTCCTGTTGTGGTCTCATAAAAATTCATGCAGCAGTTAATGTCAAGTTATATACTTCCATTCACTCTCTTTCAGGTGCAGGAACACTTCTCTTCTGGCACTTATGCATTCAAACCTGTCCTTCTCCTTATGCTTTCATTCCCATATTCAACACCCTCCGACCCTCTTTTCTTTTCTCTTTCTTTCCTTCTTTCTCTCTCTCAAAGGGGTTTCCTTTTGCCTGGAAGCAACAGCCGATGTCCTAAGCTAGCGAGAAGCATCAAATTTAGAATCGTTATTACAATTAAGTCAATAAATCACTGTCAAATTACATCCTGTTGTTTGTCCCTTGCAAGTACATTTTTGGTTAAAGTGACTCAAGAGGATAAAATACAAACCCTTTCAACAAGATTTAAACTATCTAAAATAATCTGATTTTAAAAAAATAAAAATAAAAATAACCTCTTAGATGGACTGAAAATTTTATGAGGACATGAGTCACACTAATCCAAAACCTGTGAAAGCAGAAAAGAAAACCGCATTGGTATCAGGTACCTGCTTGTTGCCTTCTTACCCTCTGCCTGCATTAGAGCTGAAAGTGATATCTAACTTAAAGAGGAAGTATTATTTTTGTATTTAGGCCTTATTCTGTACTTCTGATGTACCTGTAGTAACTTTATATAAGTTTCAGATCAAAATGCACTATTTTTCAGGTTATTTCTATCATTTCAGATAGTCTTGTGAAGATCTCATAGTGTTTTATTGATCAGTTAGAAAAAAGATTTGGGGTTTCTACAATTTATGAATAAATAATAGAGGTTTGAAGATCTGCATACATTTGGTCTGAACCTCCAGCACTGATATCTGGGTGAAGCTTTTATGTCTAATAGGTACCAAGGGGAGGTCTGTAAAATCAGTCCTCACTCTTTAAAAAAGTAAAGACAGTGTCTTGTCTGTAGGTTGATTTAACCCTCAGATGCCAAATGTGTTGGCGTGAGGATTTTGACAATTTTACTCAGGCATTTAACAAACAGCATACAGAGTTTCATTTGTGCAATATATGTGTATTTCAGTGTTGATAACAAGTGATAACCTTTTTAGTACAGAGTACCATGCTGTTTGTTCTGTATGTATATCAACCAGTGTGTGTGTGTGTGTCACACACTGTTGTTCTCAGGCAAACAGTTGAACCTTTTTCTGGTGCATTTCAAACACATTGTGCTTTAACTTATTTTTTTAATTTGAATGTTCTTTATATGGCCCTGAGATTGACTGGCAACCAATCCAGGGTGTACCCTGCCTCTCGCCCAATGACAGCTGGGATAGGCTCCAGCCACCTGCAGCCCTTAATAGCAGGATAGACAGTTAAGAAAATGGATGGATGGATGTTCTTTATGTTTTATATTGCAGTCTAACTCAGTGTCCTGACTTTAGGGGTAATGATCAAAACTTGAAACAGACTGTTATATTTCTAATTATTTGGTGCATCAGGAGAACAGAGTGATTCTGTGTAAATAATTCATATCAAGTACATGTACACTGATGACTGATGCACTTTAAAAAAGAAGTCTTTTTGGTAATCAGGTTTTCTTTCTGTAAAATCTATTGTTTGATTATTATTTTTCATCAGATTGTAAACTACAGAGGTATCAGTTTTTTGGAAGATGTACAAAGAGTTAGAAACAGTAACTTTATTTAATTTTTTTTTTTTCAAATCAAGATATAATTCAGCTTTAAATGCAGTCAAACACTCTTTCATGTGAAATAAAACTGTCTGCTCCCCTGAACTGCTCCTGATTCACCTTCCCCTGAGATGGCCTCCTGCCTACTCTATACACAGATTTGATATGCTAGACAGCTTAATGGATTGGCCTGCTCTCAACTGTATTCCTTGGCTCACCAAATGTATTCATAATAGTCTGTTATGCTCCCTTATATTGAATTCCTGTGTGCCTTAACAGTTTTATGCTAGGAAAGATGCAGAATGAGCGGGACACAGCAGGGGAGCGTGGAGGGAGGAGTGTGGGTGATACTCTTTGAGTGCATGTGTTTAAACTTTCTAAAATCGCTCCTCGGATCGAGGAAAGGTTAAGCATGCACACAAGCACAATGTTTCTTTTTTCATTTTGCAATATTTAAAGAGGGGGCATTGTGCTTTTTTAGACATCATTCTGTTCCTCTGGTGAAAAGAAATCCCTACTTTTTTTCTTTCTGGTGTTTTAGAAACTCTTATTTGAACTTTTGTCTGAAAATTGTTGTGGTAGCTGCTGTCACTTTCAGGCTCCCCACTCCACAAACCGCCTTCACTCTGATTGGTCAGCCCTCAAGTGGCTTGTTGGAAAGAGAAATAAGCAGACCTTGGTGTTTGAGGCCCACCCCTTCAACGTGTCACAAATCAGTTACAAGTTCATTACATGGTGACATCAGTTCATCAAGTCTCGTGAAGATCTCTGGACCACCTCACAAAGAATGAAGAATGAACCAGTACACAGGACAAAAACGAAAACCCCACTCTTGTCATTTTGCTAGAAATGAAAATAAAACCAGAAAATTCTGATATTTTTTTTTATTTTGCAGGGAGGAAAAAAGGACACTAAAACAATCTAAACCAGTTCACATAGGTATTTTTCTTTTGTTCCAAAATTGTCTGTCATGTTGGTCATGTAGCTGAGCATCCACTTCCACTATGGGCAGAGCAGAGAATTCAGTCACTACAGCACATGAACAGCAATCGAAAGATGGCAAGAGCGCAACCTTCAAAAATAAACACATATGGGTCAATGACGTGACGTCTCTTTTTTTGTGTCCGAGTGCAATATTTCCTTCCATCATGAATTGAGTATTTCATCACATGTATTTCTTAATTCTATGAAACCTGTGTTATTTGAACACATCTTAAAACTATTAAAATATAACATGTTTTTTTGTGTTTTGGTTCCTCAAACCCCCAAAATGTCAGGTGGTGCAACCGTCCTGACAAGTATCCACAGTAATTAAACTCTAAAAATTGAATGTCAGTTATTGTTAATTGAAATTAAAAATACAGTGACATTATTTTATGCTTGAACCTTTTTAAATAAAACATTCTTTGCAAATAAAAAGAATTTTAAAGCTGTTGAGAAATTTAAAAAACTTTTGTCCCGTAATTTTCACCTTGTCAAATGTCAGGGTGGTGCAACCGTAACATTAGACTTTTATTTTAAAGTGAAGAGAATAAAACAGGAAACAGGAAACTGCCAGCCAGAGGAGCCCAAATGACATTTGTGACCAGTGGAAAAGTTTGTAGATTTCTCTGAAATACTGATAAAAAAAGGTTTTTTCACTTCATTGGTGACTGGAACAATTTCCATGTCAGGTGGTACAACCAATGTAATAATGTGAAAAGTTATTTTAACATCAAATTATTTATCTTATTCACAAATAAAAGAAATGAAACACACAAAATGAAAATGTATGAGTCACTACGACACTTGAGAGATACTTGCCAATAAATTCACACAGAAAAAATAACAGGAACATATAAATATATTTTCATATATTTGGTTGCGCCACCTGACATTTTTGGGTGCTCAAATTAAAAATACAAAAAAAATTTGAACCTAAAAACTTTGAAAGGTTGGTCAACTACTGAAATCTGTTAGAAAACATAATTCTTCTCTCAGAAATATTTTTTTTATCCATTTTCAAAGAACTTTTTAAAAATACGTTTTTAGACCCTGTTTTTGTCATGGACCCATAATCAGATAGTTTTCATAAAATAGAATACTGTATTTTTGTGATCAGTGTGAGATTGTGTTATTGACTGCTTCAGTAAATGTTATATCTGTTCCTCTAGCTAATCTCTCTCCTACTTTCCAGCCAAGCTCAAAGAAATGAAACCATGACTGTAATTCAATTTATGTTGTCAGCTGGTTTCGATTAAATGTATTAGGTTGGCTGAAATCAATGACTTTAGGGTCAACTAAGTTGAACTTAATATTATGTAGTGCTTTCTTGTTCATTTTACTGGTAAATGTGAATAAAATCCTCAGGTCAAGCTTTCTCAGAATGTAAACAAGAGGCAGAGGAAATTTCAGTCACACAGGCGAGTTGGCTGGGTAATAATGCAGATAATGATTCAGTCTTTTGCTACACATGGAGACAAGTAAGTTGGCTATTGAAAAGAAGTTATTTGTTTGTAGGAATGAATCTGTTCTCTCTTCGGGTCTTTAAATAAATCAGATCTGCCCCCAGAGTCAGTGGTAAATTGACCTGAATGTCAATCTTTGATAATGCTCAGGTGAATTGTATTGTTTCTTATAGAACATTACAGCCTATTAGTAAGTGTTAATGTTAAAATTCCAATCTAAAGTCCTTTTTATTGGCTGTCAATTTTTTAGAGTTTTAACAGTTCAAGAACTAAATTTAGGAGTGGAACTTGAAAAGGGTTAAAATACTGTTTCAGGTCTAAACAATTTGTTGGGAAAAATTTCTGTTAAAAAGTCCTTTGAATGAACTGTTGTATTTTTGCTCCAAGTGGTGTCGACTAATCAGGTTTCAGCTGGCTTTGGCGTGTATAGACAAACACACAGGGCTCTGATGATGCTTTATGCATCTCAACAAACACTTATCTTTTCGCAACTGCAGCTGCCGAACTCTTCCAAATCAACTTTTCAACCTGTGATACAAATCTGTTTGAAGCCAAACTGCAAAGACCCAAAAGTTTGATTTTCTGCCCACCTTCATGCCCCTGAAACACTCAGACACATGCTTCTGAGGAGATTCAATGCCAACGTATGAACCTGGGGCTTGACATATGTGGTACATTCAATTTATCCTGTAATTTTAGTATCATGTGAGTAAATAAAACAACATTCAATACCTTGTGACATCCTGCAGACCTTGGCCTCCTATCTCCCCACCTCTGTTCTTTATGCCTGTGCTTCTCTTCTCCAGCACTGAGTGTCAGACATTACCATCTGAGGCCATCAGAGCCATGAGAACATCACCTCATTCAGCACCCAGATCTGACTTGTCCTCACCTCCACAGACTCCAGACAGCACAGACGTGTGTTCATGCACACTGTGTAACTTAAGAGAGGCAGCCTCGTCTCCCAGGTAAGTATGTGTTAAGAGGTCTTAGCTGGGCGAGTCATTTGATCAACGCAGGCTTTAAGGCTTATTCAGTTCATTGCCGCCCCTGCTCCGTGCTCCTCTGTGACTCCAGAGATTAGGCTGGGGGTGCACACACTGAACACTGCACCTTCTGTAAAAGAGCCCTCTGTTTGGGCTCAGCACATACATATAGGCCTTTCACAGGCGCCCTACTCCAGCTTACAGTGTGCAATTGAGGCAAAAATAGCACAGTGTGAAATGTTATTCAGTCGAGATGAGAGGGAACACACTGGTCGTCCTTCGCTACCACTGTCAACTCCTCATCCCTGGAAATCCTCCCCCTACTCTGACACTTTCTGAGGGGTGAGGCATGGTTGTCAATATGCCGTCATTCATCCCCACACCCTCTCTTTAAACCAGCAGCTTAAAATGGGACCTCAGTATTTGCATTCCAATTAGCATAAATGTAAGAAAGTGGAACAAGTAGCTTTGAAAGTCATCCTGCAAAGCGCATATTCAACCAGCTGTGAAAAGGGAGAATAAAAAAAGGCATGTGTAAGAGAGAGAAAGGAGAAAGGGCAGGGGGAGAAAAGGAGACTGAGTTCTGTAGTATAATAGCGGGCCCGGGCTACATGTTTGGAATCACTGGTGTATGTCTTTTATGAGCTTACGACTTCACACTGCGTGGAAAATCCGCCCTGCTGCCAGGGCTCTTCTGCATTCAGAATGTCACTTTTAATCACATCCCCCCTCTGAGATGTGATCCCGCTGATCAAAGACTCTCTGACTTTAAGTTAACATGTCAACAAAGACGGGGTATTGCGCATTCTTGTCTGGTACACGGGCCACATGCCCAAAATCATGCAGGGGGATTGGAAAAGTTGGTTTATCGTCTGCTTTTTGGGGTGAGGAAGGGGTGAGGCTTGGTGGCAGGTGGCGGCTTAAGGGGATCTTTGGCTGTGTGTGTAGGTCGGGGAGGGGCTCTGAATGTTAGAGTGTGTAAGCAGTGGGGTTCAGAAAGGTCTCTCTCTTCTGCAGGACAGAACCATGTCTAATAAGAGCATGCAACAAATTAAGCCTTCACGGAAATTTTCAGCTTTCAGCAACTATATCTAACATTTTCAGGTTTTAATGGATGCAGTTTTCATTAGAATTGTCTAATAGTTACTTATTCCAGTGTTTTTTAAACTAAACAGAGATATTTACGCCCTGATGTTAGAGTGACATGTCTTGTCTCCTTTAATAGCAAAAGAGCACTGTTTCACAAGAAAAACTCCAGTGTTAAATTAACGCTGAGTGTTTATTTGGGTCCACACTATTGAGTGTTCATTTAACACTACATGGAGTTAAAAGACAACACCAAATAGTGTTGAAAGTACTTAAGACTGGTGTTAGGTGTGAAAAAGTAACTCTAACTAGGCAACACCATCCTGTGTAGAATAGTAACACTAAAATGGGTAAGGTTTGAAGAACATTGTTCGTCCATCAGAAACATTACAAGAGTAACAATAACTGTTTGGCTACACATCACAAAGGTATTCTGGATACACTCTTAACCCCAGTTAGTTAACTTCACAAGAAAATTGCATGGAAACCACTTTTTCCACTTTAGTTTTTACACAAGCTGATACTAAAGAGGTTTGGTTGTTTAAACATATGACCTTCATTTTATACAGTGGTCATAATGACACTAGTTATTCCCACTTAACATCATTTGTTAGTCAAGTCATATTTTCTACGCTGCAGAGAAAATCCTGTTGTTTTTATGGTTAAAAACTGGCAGCTGTGGTTGCCAGGGAGAATTTTATAATATACAGTAAAAATTGGAAACTTTTTAGAACATCCCCTCAATTTACAGTTAAAAATGTTATTATTTACTAAAAATCACATTTTACCTTGTAACCATGAGTGAGGAGGGCACACAGTGGATATGAGCCCCTGCTGTACATGTGTGAATCACACACGACTGCATGCACAAGCTGCCATCACTCTGACATGTACCGGCTATCAATGCATCTTGGCATAGATTGGCTGACTAGCCTCCATGGTGTTGACTGGCTGTCAAAGCTTCAGGGTGTAGACTGACACCCCTGCCAACATCACTGCACAAAGTACAGTCAAGTACAACTGAAAAAAAAACTGTGTTCCAACAACTTATGTCATGGCACTAACCTTGAATGTAGTCATGCAAAATCATCACTCAGGTTGACCACAAGTGAGGAGGGCAGTGGATATGAGACCCTGCTGTACATGGTTACATTACATAGGTAATAATCCTTGCCCTGGAACAGACCGGTTGCCCATGCCCCATGGCCTAGACCAGTTGTCTATGGCATAGATTGGTTGTCAAGGAATGGCCAATAAATGGTATTGTCCTCCATAGAGCTCTTTAATTACAGCCTTTAATTTGAACAAGGTGATTTTGCAATTCTTGTTTTGCAATTGTGGCTGCCCACGATGCACCAAAAGTTGCTAAAAGTGCACAACTGTAAGGTGTTGAAAAACGCTAGCAGGGGATGTCTACACTATGATACACACTTTGGAAGGAAAGAAGACATTCACAAGGCAAAATTACATTTCTGTGGCAAGATGTTTGTAAGGCAAGGTGACATTTGAAAGGAGAGATAATGTTTGTGATTTGAGATATTCTTCAACTGGTCAGTAACACGTTGGAATAGCAGGCCTCAAACACCAAGGTCTTCGGATAGATCTTTCCCTGAAGACTAATGAGGAGAGATGACATTTGCAAAGCAGGTAGACATTCACAATACAAAATGACGTCACTAAGGAAAGATGAGGCCAGAAGTTTGCAAGGTAAGATGACATCTTTGGGGGAGTTGAGGTAAGACAACAGCTGAGAGGTGAAATGTCTCCCAACTGATTAATTATCCGCAGAGAAGCAGGCCTCAAAAACCCAAAATGATAGTTGTGATGTATGGTGATTATTGCGACATAAGATGTCTCCTAACTGGTCAATGACACGCTGGAGGAGCAGACCTCAAACGCCAAGGTCTGCCCATAGCTCTGTCCCTGAAGGCTGGTAAGGTGAGATGACATTCATGACGGCTGATGATGTTTGCTGCATGAGATGTCCCTTAATTGGTTAATGACACTTTAAAGGAAAGGACCTCAAACATCAGAGTCTTTCTATAGCTCTGCCCCTTGAAGACCGGCCAATCAGAAGAATGTGGGTTGGAGCAGCGTTGAGCCTTATAGACACAGCAGCTAACATGAAGTGTTTCAGACAGGATGAAATAAGTTTCAGAATACATTTATCAGTTTCACAGATGAAGCCTCTTGGTTGAGAGATGAAATGCTTCCCAAACTCTTAACAGTCCAGCTCTTCAGTTTTGAGCATACATAATTATAATGACCTGGGTGAATGAGCACCAGGGAAGGAAAATGTGGCTTTATTTTCGAGCCATAGACAGTGAAAAGCTACTTCAGGGGCACCAAAGAGATAGTATAAAGCCAGAAAAGCACAATTACCCTCTTTGAGAACAATTAAAATATTCAACTTAATATTTAAATGGGAAATAGGGATCACTTGGCTTTCTTGTACAGAGTGTGAGCTGTGCAGGCTACAGCAGATGTAGGACAGTCACTGCACAAGGCAACAATAATCCAATCAAAACTCGAATGTCCTTCTGCTACGAATCTAATCAAACTCTGAGGTAAAACCCCCACACAGCCTTAAGTAACTAAAGACACTTTAAAAATATATTTTTTTCATAACACTTGTTGTCATATGAGCTCCAAATTAGAGCAGCCCACGTGTAATGGAAAGTAGAAATAGATGTCTTCTTCCTAATGGAATGAAATGAGATTATTAAAAGTTTGCTCTGCCTGGCGTTTCTGTGTCAGCTGCAGCACTGTAGTTGTTTTCTTGCTGTTTGCTGGCTGGAGGCCACTCTCATATGAGCGTCTGTGGTTTTTGGGTCATGGTCCCTCTACCTCCTCTATTCGCCTTCCACTTGCAGTGGTCAGCAAGATTTGTGCATGTCGCTCCTCTCCACCAGCAGGATGCCTCTCATTTTCTACACTGCAACATCTTCAACACTCCAACATCCTGTTACATGTTTTACAGATGCTCAGAAATCAGCTAACCACACATTTAATCACAGAAGAGGGAGGTGTTTATGTTTCAAGCTGAGGTAGCACTGATAATCACAAGAAATCCAAACATTTAAGTAAAATTACACATTAAAAAAAAATCCACATTTGAATAAAAAATACAACAAAAAATGCAGACAAACACAGCTGCACACATTATTAAGTTCCCTTATGGTTATCATGGGATGTTTTTATTACTTTTTACTTTTTTAATCTTGTCAACAAATTTTATTTCTTGTAGAAAAACTGCGTCACTGTGGAAGATATTAGAGCTAAATAAGGGGGCACAGATAACAATTTGGAGTCCATAGATGTATATACAGTTGTGCCCCAAAGTTTGCTCCCCCCACCGCAGAATTTCTGATTTTTTTGGCCTTTTCTAAGAAAATATGAATGATAACACAAAATCCTTTCTACCACTCATGGTTAGTGGTTGGGTGACATTTATTAAAAAAAAAAAAAAAAATAGATTACCCTTTTCAAATCATAATGACACCAGAAACTTAAAAAATAATCCTGTTCAGATGTTTACACGACTCTGGTTGTTTTGGCCTGATAAATGCACAAAAGTTAACAAAAATGTGTTCGGTCAAAGAAAAAAAGCCTTAAATAGAATTTGTTAATAAAAGCTGAATAAATGAAAACACTGAACCAATAAAAACATTGGCTAAATTTATTAAATAACCTAGAAACTGACACATTTCACACTCATTGTGCTTCTAATATTGAATCTTAAATTAAATACTTAGTTTACATTAAAATTTAATCATGTGCATATCAGAACGTCACATTTTTCATGTTGAATAAATCGTCCACTACAGTGTCAAAAAGTTGTGATGACTGATTGTAGGTGTAAAATAACCTGCTTTTTCTTATGACTTAAAACACTTTCTGTGTAAATGACCTGCGCACCGCTCAACTGTTCACTCAGACTTATTCATTTGTTTGCAAAAATAATCAGCAGCTGTTTTAATGTGTCATTTATGTTACAGATACACAGTACAATCCTAAAGGACGACTGCTCCTCCTCCTAAAGCACTGAACAGATGTCCTTATACAGATGAATTGGGGCATGCTGATTTCAGGTAAAGGGGACTCTCCTGTCGATTTAGAATGATTCTGATTCATCAATATACGCACGGTGGTGCGAATGAAATCGGCTGGTACACACGTCATGAATCCAACTGTGATTTTGTGTATTTTCTCATTTTGTGTGGAAAGTAAGTACATTTCTTCACATTTATGAGTGAATGAGGCCCATTGTGATTTAGATCAGGTGTACAGGCAGAAGGCTCCAAAAGTGTGAGATTATTTCTTTGGAAGAAGAAGAAGAAGTCCTTTGTCAGGTGGTCATTGTGAACTGCAGCATTGTCCTGTTGAAAAACTGAATGACTGGTCGCTCATTAGCACACAGACCAGGGCTCTTAGTCATGAAGGATGGCCCCTGTAACATCTCCGCAAAGTCAGCCGTCGTTTCACACCCCTACACAACTGTCAGCTCCATTGTTCCATTGAAGGAAATCACAGCCCCCCCCCCCCCCCCCCCCCCCCCCCCCCCCCCCCACCCCCCCCCCCCNTTATTTCTTTGGAAGAAGAAGAAGAAGAAGTCCTTTGTCAGGTGGTCATTGTGAACTGCAGCATTGTCCTGTTGAAAAACTCAATGACTGGCCGCTCATTAGCACATAGACCAGGGCTCTTAGTCATGAAGGATGGCCCCTGTAACATTTCCGCAAAGTCAGCCGTCGTTTCACACCCCTACATAACTGTCAGCTCCATTGTTCCATTGAAGGAAATTGCAACCCCCCCCCACTGTGCAGCCTAGAAAACATCTCAGGGAGATATCCTTGTCATGACAGTAACATTGGACTCTATCAAGGACCATCAAGGTTCAATTATTTCTCCTAAGAGAATCAAACTTTCTTCCACCTTTCAATGTCCCATGATGCTCTCTGTAAAAGTCTAGATGGGCAATTTAGTGGAAAGAGACAAGGTCTTTGAAGTGGTTTTTGTTCTTCAAGCTCTTCTCTCTCAGACACTGTCTGATGGTTATTAGGCTTCAGTTTCATTCATTCATTTTATTTGTGGGTCAATGACAAAAAGAGGGTCTAAAAACGTATTTTTAAAAAGTTCTTTGAGTTTTGAGGTTCATAATTTTTTAGTATTTTTAATTTGAGCACCCAAAAATGTCAGGTGGCGCAACCAAATATATGAAAATATATTTATATGTTCCTGTTATTTTTTCTGTGTGAAATTATTGGCAAGTATCTCTCAAGTTTCTGTAGTTACTCATACATTTTTATTTTGTGTTTCATTTCTTTTATTTGTGAATAAGATAAATAATTTGATGTTAAAATAACATTTCACATTATTACATTGGTTGTACCACCTGACATGGAAATTGTTCCAGTCACCAATGAAGTGAAAAAACCTTTTTTATCAGTATTTCAGAGAAATCTACAAACTTCAAACATAAAATAATGCCACTGTGTTTTTAATTTCAATTTACAATAACTGACATTCAATTTTTAGAGTTTAATTACTGTGGATACTTGTCAGGACGGTTGCACCACCTGACATTTTGGGGGTTTGAGGAACCAAAACACAAAAAAATATGTTATATTTTAATAGTTTAAAGATGTGTTCAAATAACACAGGTTTCATAGAATAAAGAAATACATGTGATGAAATACTCAACTCACGATGGAAGGAAATATTACACTCGGACGCAAAAAAAGGGACGTCACGTCATTGACCCTTGTCCCATACATGAGAGTTTACAATATTAAAATGTTTGATAAATTACACATATTTAAACATTGAAACTCTGCATGACTGGAAAGGAGCAGCTGGAAGAACAAAGTTCTTATTTATTGCTGCCCCTATTCTGATCACAAAACTTCAAATGTCTCACCACCATCACCCCCACCCGACTCTTAGATCCTTCAAAAAAGGAACTGGGAACAATCAAAACAAAAGAACAAACAACAACCAAAAAAATCAAATAAATAAACCAAATAATCATAAGTAAAGAATGCGTCAAATTAAATTTCAAGGTCATAACTTAAGAAATGTCTCTCTTTATATATATATTTTTTTAATTGAAAAATATTTCTGCATCCATTCAAGTCATCCTGCTGAGAATTCCATAATTTAACACCAACAACTGAAATACACATTTGTTTCAACCTTGTCCGAGAAAATTGATGCTTAAAATTAAATCTTCTATGATTTTCCTCATATGCAGCAAACTCAAAAAACTTCTTGATACCTTCTGGTAGTAATTTATTTTTTAGCTTTAAACATAACTAACTGTGTCTGTAATTCAATAATTCCTTGCAGTTTTAATAATCGTGACTTATAAAATAAACTATTTGAATGCTCTCTGAATTTAACTTTATGAATAAGTCTCACTGCTTTTTTCTGCAAAAGAAAGATTGGCTCGATGTTACTTTTATACCCGTTTCCCCACACCTCAATGCAGTCAGTCAAATATGGCAGTACCAGTGCACAATACAACATTCTCATGGTATTACAATCAAGGATGTACTTTACTCTATTCAAAATGAAATTGTTCTTTGACTCCAGTAACCGCCTTAATTTGGGTCAAGATCATCTGTTGTACCGCCTGACTTTTTTTTTTTTTTGTTGGTTTGTTTCATAACCCTCAGAATCTTTGAAGAAATTCAAAATGTCTGTCTTATTGTGTCCAACCTCATCAGTGATGGTGTTGTGTGCAGCTCAACAATCTGTCATGACAGTGTAAATACCTGACAGAGGTTGTGGTCTTAAACTTTTGATCAGCTGATGAACAGACTATTTACCTTTAATTGTTGTTTTCAATAAATTGCTCACGCTGTTTTTAATTTTTTTTGTCACACTCTCATTTCTTCTTTTTGCATTTGGAAACTACTTAAATCCTTTATAAGATCCGACTGTGCACAATGTAGATTAGTGCAATTTTTCAAATGGTCCTCAGACTGTTCAGAAGTGTGGTCTTGCACTTTTAAAAGCCTTCTTGTGTGTCTTGAGTGTGTTGACTTGTTTATTTGTCTTCTCTCGTTTCAATAAATGCAGGTTCATTGCACATTTATCTGCTATCTCTGCTGGATTTCAGGACTTAAACAAACCTCAAGTACCTGGGTAAATAAGCAGAAGGGAGGCATAACAGAGGATAGCCCTGTTTGTTGGTGCAATCTGGTGAAGGGCTTTTCACATTTCATTAGAAGGGTCCTTCTTTTAGGACGTGTAAACAGACACAGCATCAGAAACACTGTCTAATATATGCTAAGTGTGCACATGTCACCGTGGAGGAGAGGATTTTCAAAACAGTAGCCACCTGGTCGGCTGGCTGAGCACATTAACAAACTGGGAAAAACAAACATGAAGCCACTTTCCATCTTTTCAGCCGGAGGTTCTTCACCACACTCATGATTAAATGGGATTTTTACATGTTGTGTAATTAGCAGACACTTTTCCCCCTGAAGTAACACAATGTGCAGAAGCATCATCATCACATGCAGCTACAGCGCGGAGGACAATATGAAGCAAAGAAGGCCTTTTAGCTCAACAAACATCTGCACTGCAGGCAAGAGGCTCATGCTTTGAGTTAAATCTCTGCAGGCGGAGCTCAAGAACCACAGTTTTCTGCTTTAGTAACTTTGACTTAAGCCCTGAGAAAAGAAAAAAAGTAAAACGAGAGACAGGGGGAAAATAAGAAGCTAATAAAGGAAGCCTTGAGGTGAAAAACAACAACATAATAATCAAGTGTTGGAGAGTTATTTGAGGTTATTCAATACGTCTGAGTGACCTTTACTTGGCTGTGGCAACTTTGCGTTACAGCGCTGAACACTGTTTTTACTGTGTCCCCGCTCTGTTAACAGCTAAGCAGCAGATGGAAACTGATCCGGTCCCTGCTGCTGACATTTGTTGTCATTTCATTCACCCATTGCTGTCTGCTGGCCTTTTCGTGATGTCCCCTTCTCCTGTAACCATGTCTGTCCCCGCTCTGCCTCCCCGCACCTCACCCCTATCCCTCATCATGACCTCCATCTGAGCCCTGGACAGCAGCCCCACCTGTCCCGGGGGCCCTGACCCCTGGAGAAGCCTCCTCTTTGCCAGGAGGCCCCAAGTAGCAGGAGGCAGCGCGGGGGAAATGCCACTGTGCTCTGTGCACTGCATATGAGATGTGTCTGTGCTCATCTGGTTTGTAGGGAGAGATGTGAGTGTGTAGACGTGTGTGTTTAGGTGTGTGTATGGGAGCTGTTTGGGTATGTGCACACAAATCATGCACACAGGTCCTTAAACGTCCCTCCGGTTTTAATCCGTAAATGCATTATAGATGACCTGAGAGGGAGTCTGCATCACTCAGCTGATCCTCCCCGAGGGGGCGCAGAGAGCATGAACAATATTCCTAAGTATTCACCCCCCCCCAAACACCACATATCAAAGACAATCAAGACACCTTACTCACATTCATTTAGCTCTTACGCATGGATCCTGCTAAGCGCTCTTCTTTAAACCGAGGAGCTCACAGAAGGTGAAAGTCTCTTAAAGACCGCCAAAATAACACAGGACAGTAATTTTCAACACAGCCTGGAAAAGACAGATATTTTAATTTCCAGGATAATAATACAAAAAAGTTCCCAAGAAACTGTAAGACCCTGCCCGATGCAAACTTTGTCAGTCACATTTTAATTTTTATGTGCCATGGATAGAGTCGTGTTGGAGCACAATGCATTGGATATTTCTACAAAGAGGCCTTTCAGCAGATATATTCAAGGAGTCAGTAAGAATTTCAAACCATTTAATCTTAATTTTCCAGTAAAAATTAAATCCAAGGACTCGCTATTGAATTTCTTTTAAAATTTTTACTTTGTGTGGATGCTCTTGATGTGGTGATTAACAAAAGCAAAGATCCTGAAATCACATACACATGTTTTCATTAGAAGATAAAAGGTTTTTTAGGAGGGAATTTCAAGAAAATTCAATAACTGTTTCTGAGATTTCAGGATTTAAAAATTAAGAAAATGTAGACAATTTTGAAACTGGAACTGTTAGTTAGTCAATTTATCAAAAGGTTTGTCTTCATGTGTATTTCTTTAAATCTTTCTAAGTTGTACGACAGTAACAGTATTTCATTGAGATTACTGAGGGTAACATGCAGACAAAAAAAAAAAAAAATCACATCCAGCCACATGCAAACATGAGATCTCATCCAAGAGGTTCATCCTCATCAGGGTGAATCATGACAGGCTTTAATGAAGAAGAGATCTAAAGGTGAGGGGGGAGGTACCAGGTGAGCAGGCAGTTTTTTTATGAGAATTAGTCAACTTATGATGTCACAAGTTGAGCAGCTTCTGAAAACATGTCCAGGCCAGTGTCAGTGTCAGTGTCATTTATTCACTGACCATAGGACCATGGGCAGCATTTACACTTTTCTGGAGTCCCAGTTTGGTTGCTTCATCTGTTCGGGCCCTACATGTATAAATTGTTCTCTATAGTGGTAAGGTATATCACAACCATAGACTGTATAATGAGTGGATGTAACGACGTTCGGCTCAAACTGAAGCCTCCAGCAGATGCCCCGCCCCCTGGTGTCTGGCTGCAGTATAGGTCATAAGCCCCGCCTCCCCATGTATTCCAGATATGAGCCGGGAAAACTTTAAAAAATTACGATACCTCGTAGAAACGTTTCTCTCATCCTTACTCTAAGGTAGTATGACAATGTCATCTGGCTGCATGGTGTTCAGGTGTTTTTTTTTCTGAGAAGTTAGTTTCTCATTAGTTATTGGACGTTAAAAATCGTGTTATAAGTTTCGTTTTCCGATAGTTGACAGCTGCCGTTCGTGAGTAGTTTTTACCGGGGATATAAGAAACTTCGGGAAATAGAGCCAAAATGAGACTTAACCTTCTGAAGAAGAAGAAATAAATATTTTTATATAAATATTATATATAAATAATAAATATTTTTCTTTCTATTTTTTACTCTGCTCCACCGGAAATTCTCTACTGTGCAGACTCTGGCTGCACAATGGCGGCTAGAGAAACGGGGTTTTTGGCTTCAAAATCGTAGAACGGTGACAGGCGGACGCACGCTGTCCATTCTATATACAGTCAATGATCACAACATGCACCCCCAAAGACATCTTTGGGATCCAAGCCTATAACAGTGTTCACCAGACCAGTGGTTCCCAAACTTTCAGCCAGGTTCCTCTGAAATAGTGGTTCCAAGACCAACAACCCGTGCTGTAGAAAAACAATATCAGGCCAGTACAAAAACTGACAAAAAAGGCCTTAAAAAAGGCCTATGATACTTAATTTAGCTGACTGGTAGAAATTTAGTCTACCTGTGTGCACACATTGCTGCATTTCCTAACTTAATCTGCCTACAGTGACACTGTTTATATCCTGGTTTAGTCACCTCAGGGGTCTTCAGCACAAAAATGTGAAAAACAGATCGATTGTTTAATGTTTGCATGACTTCATTTCACACATAACTACTACTTTTGTTTATCTTCTTCCAATAATGAATGAATGAAAGGTGCAAATATAAAAAGTGTTTGATTTTGAAGACATCTTGCTCGTTGCAAGGGGTACCTGATGACTCACTCCAGAAACCACTGAACTTGCCTGAAGTCAGTCAGCACCTGTTTGACCAGTTACTTTCTGTTAGGGATGGGACCAACAAAACTGATGCATCAGCGCATGCGTTGGGCTCATTGAGCGAAGCCCTGTGTCGGTGCGCATATCGCTCTGAGAAAGTCACGTAACAGCTGCTGCTTTGCCCTGTGTGATTGGCCAATGAGGCGTCAAACTGTGTTTAAAAGGATGAGCGTCAAACACACTTCTAAGACGACCACTGCTTTACTAAAGAGGCTGAGGGTAAAGGTGATGAACTGGCCAATGGGAAGCGTCTCTGTCAAAAGCACCACACTTTTTGAGACACATTTCTCAACTTCATGTCGTTTTGAAATGGAGTCAGAGAGAAAAGAAAGGTTTCTGCTGTATGGGACCATTTTGATCACATTTTGGCATATAATGTATCTGTTTTCATTTCATTGTTTTATCTTGTTCCTCTCGTTTTCTGCTGGTCTATCAGAATTCAGATCCATGTCAAAAATGCCAAAAACCTTAGAAAAACTTCGTTTTTTTTAAACCAAAAAGATGGAGAGATAGACAGTAAAAGCGGGCAGGACAGTCATTGTGGGGAATGTGTTGCACCCAAAGACAAGAAAATCCCCGTCCATTTGCTGACCCTGTACAAATTATGTACAACAGGCAAATGAATAAGTCAACGGCTCTTTAATGACATTTAAACCTAACGGCACAAAACCACACTGAATGAACGCAAAACACCACCCCAAGATGCACCACTTCTGTGATTGCTAAATAAACTAAAATTCCTTTTCAAATGAATAACAAATTATCAGCAAAGATAGATCACTTTAACAAGTCTTTTAAATTTGGACTGTGGCGATAAAACAGAACTCTGATGACTTTTGGTTGTCTGTTGCTGGCTGACATCAGTCCTTGTAGCTGCACCTGTATGCTTCATTGTGAGTTGTGACCATTGACTGTATATAGAATGGACAGCGTGCCTCCGCCTGTCACCGTTCTACGATTTTGAAGCCAAAAAACCCTGTTTCTCTAGCCGCCATTGTGCAGCCAGAGTTTGCGCAGTAGAGAATTTCCGGTGGAGCCAAGTAAAAAAGAGAAATAAAAATATTTATTTCTTCTTCTTCAGAAGGTTTAGTCTCCTTTTGGCTCTCTTTCCTGAAGCTTCTTAATACCTGACAAAAACTACTCACGAACGGCAGCTGTCAACTATCGTAAAACGAAACTTATATCGCGGTTTTTAACGTCCAATAACTAATGAGAAACCAACTTCTCAGGAAAAAAAACACCTGACCACCATGCAGCCAAATGACATCATCATACCACCTTAGCGTAAAGATGAGAGAAACGTTTCTACCAGGTATCGTCATTTTTTAAAGTTTTCCCGGCTCATATCTGGAATACATGGGGAGGCGGGGCTTATGACCTATACTGCAGCCAGACACCAGGGGGCGGGGCATCTGCTGGAGGCTTCAGTTTGAGCTGAACGTCGTTACGTCCACTCATTATACAGTCTATGATTGTGACTAAATGTCGGAAGACTTATAATATTTCAGTTTAGTCTGACACAGAGTGTAGATTAGTTTGACCTGACAACTACACTGTCTGTGAGGATTTTGAAGTATACCGTTCCATTCAAGATGCAGTGCTACACTATTTCCCACTCAGGCGGCAGCATTCAACTCCATGTGTGCTGATAGGGTCAAAAACACTTGGTCACAAACAAACTGAACCATCCAGACAAAATTATAAATACAATTATTTTGTGACAGTGTAGTCTAAAAGTGAAACCAGGGAAGAGGAAGATGTTAACAGAGATCAATGACAATGGAGCAACAACGAATCAATACAGTCTTGGGTTTTCTGCGTTTGTTTGGGGGCTCAGATTATACACAGTATGTTTCACAAGACGGTACACAGTTTAAGCAGGAGAAGAACACCTCCTTCATGTGTATTATAATTATATGTGTTTGTGCTGTGGTCCATACATCTCAAGCCTGTTCTTCACTCTCATCCATACATTCTCTGTGGTAAAAAAAATGATTAATCCATTCATAGAGAAACCAGAGGTTGATGATGTTTCCCTCGTCTAAAGACCCCTCTCTAAAGAGAAGGTTCATGGCTCAGGTACACTGTCAGGCCCGTGCTGGTTCTCATATTGTTTCTGTAAATGCTTATGCTCTAAAAATGTTCTTACACAGAAAATCCCTACTCTCCTCGGAGATGAGAATAGCCATTATTCCTGCCAGGTTGATAGCAAAAAAAACATATGCACCAATTCTAGGCCCTCTAATTATCAGCTCCCAGCATAATTAAGGCTTATAGATGAGCAAACATAATTAGTAGGCATTATGCAGACCTAATGGGGGGAGTGAACAGGTGAACATGTATTCAGTCCTTTGTTTATGAGCTAAGGGTATACTATAATGAGGCAAGAGAATAAAAGTTGATTAGTTATGACCTAAATGTGTCCTTATACTGCTTTGATAGAGAATTTGATGCGGTGGAGCTGCAGCGCCGGAGTCACCAGCGTGTTATTGACTAATCAAACGCTGCATGTTTCATCTAAAGCCAAGAGAGCCGCTGATGTGACAGAATCAGGATTGGCAGTGTGGATTCTCGTCTGAACCTATATGCTACAAGATATATGTGACACCAGGGCAGCATGCACTCTACAGCACAGTACTCCAGTAATCAGAATGTGACTAACAATGTGCAGCGTTATTGGCCTTTAGGGAGGAAGGCATTGATCATCCTGTGAGTATCGAGGCTGTAGCTGCTTTATGATGGGAACCAGCCGGGCTGAGAAGCAAAGGAAGTTGTGTGGAGGACCTAATAATTGGGCACATGTCATCACTGAATGAAATAACGCTCCCAACGGCACAAGCAATCCTGTCCTACATGACACGCTCTAAAATACTCCAGGAGTAAATCTGGCACAGGGTAAAACACTGCTCTGCGAAGGTGTGTGTGTGTGGAGCTGCTGTGCCTGGCAGCCAGTACTGGGGAGAACATAATAAGACTTGTCCCAAAGAAAGTTGGACACTTTGAAAACACAGCCTAATTAAAGCAGTTTACCACTTTTCTCTGAATATGGGCATTTGTGTCCTCGCTTGTTTCCCTCATGGGCAGAAGATGAAGACAGAGGGTTGTGGGCGGGACAGGAGAGTGTGGGGGTGGGGGCTCATTTGTGGAGAAGAATTCACTGCACTTGGGGTGGCCTAATGGAAGAGAGATAAAAAGGTCTGTTAAAATTCAGCCACATTTCTGAAACACAATGCTGATTGTGAGCAAACAGTGGTGTTACACAGGGTTCTTGCAGGGCACTGGCTGGAGCCGATAAGCTTCCATTAAAAGGTTGCAGTCTCACACGGGCACCAATCAGGGCCTTGCTGCGAGCTGAGTAATATTTATTCTCTCTCTGTTTGAACTCTCATTCTCCTTAAACAAATCAGCCATTGCTTGCTCACAGACATAGCGTGAGTCTAATGGGCCAGCCTTGAGCCTCCCACCATGGTTTGAAGGATTTGACCGCTGCAGCTTGTACAATCAATGCAGGAGGTTTGTTGAGAAGAACTCGCAGTGCCTCGCCCTTGTCCGTGTTCACATACTGTGAGGACTATTTTCGGGGAAGGACAGTGAGAACATTTTCGGTCAATGCTGAACAATCACATATACAGTTTATCACTGCAGAGCCGATTTGCTTTGGAGGTCAAAGGAACCATTTATTTTCTAGTCACATATTCGATATCACCTGAGATTTTGTAGCTCAAGCAGCCTGAAAAAGCACAGCCAGGCCCCCCAAAAAAGGAAATGAATCATCACAGTTTTGTTGAAGCTTTCAAAACGGGAGACAAAGAGCGCTTCTAGGTGATGTAACACTCTAAGGAGCTCAGAGGTTAGAAAACTGCTGGTGGATTCAACTCTCCTCAAGTAAAAATACCACGTAAACAGTTTTAATGAGCTGATGAAGAAAGCCCCAACACTTTCACTTTATGAACCCTGTCTTTTCATATTTGATTAAAGTGGATTTGTTGAATAGCAGATCTTCAAGTCATACATGAACCCCTTTTATTTGTTGTTTCCTCAGAGACTAAAATGTGACTCAAATACATCAAAAGACTCCATTGTTTCTCACTAATGCCTATTGATTCAAATTTTACAGTGCGAAGGATCAAATCAAATACCTTATATCACAATACTTTGGTCAGAGGGTGAAATTATATGACTTATGTATACTATTATAAACGCTTCATTCAAAAGTACAATCCCTCTTAATTAAGCAGCAATATGAATGCAAAAAAGACCACATACACACACATATTTACATATACAGTGTATCACAAAAGTGAGTACACCCCTCACATTTCTGCAGATATTTAAGTATATCTTTTCATGGGACAACACTGACAAAATGACACTTTGACACTATAAAAAGTAGTCTGTGTGCAGCTTATACAACAGTGTAAATTTATTTTTCCCTCAAAATAACTCAAAATATTGCCATTAATAGCTAAACCCCTGGCAACAAAAGTGAGTACACCCCATAAGAGACAACATCCCTAATGCATGTTCTCAGGGGCTGTTGGCTCATAGACACATTTAACTTTTTAAACAGTCTTGTTTGTGTTAATATTGTCTAACAGTGTTTTGCTTTGTAATCATCATTCACACTGCAAAGACTGAATTTTTGGCAAATGTTTTTGTCTTATTTAGAAAACAAATTGGCTTATTAGGCTTGGTATCAGATTCACCTGACTAGTCCAGACAAATGCCTTATTTGTAGATATGAAAAGAAAAAAAGGTCTGAATTGTCTGCAAAGATTGAAAGAATCAGCCAATGGAGTTAAAGATTTCAGAATCAGAATTTCATTGCCAAGGAATTCAACTTGGTGTATTGGTGCTTAACAATTAACCAGGAAACAACAAAGCTAGCAACAAATTAAACATCAGAATGAAGATATAAACAATACATGAAGTAAAATATGAAAATTTATTATCAAAATATAAAGAATATGAGAAAAATAAAGAAATAAAAATGGAAAACACATATTACAAAGGTGCAGTGGAGGAGCTGTGCAACTTAAAGTCCAGGCGCATTAATGTAAGGCATGGAAAGAAATTAGTTTCATGGTGAGAGTCTGGGTTATGGAGGAGGAGAAGCGAGGGGAGTTTCTAATATCAAGGCAGTATTTCCCATTGGAAGATCGTTTTACTCATTACAGTCAATCCATGTCAATTCAAGACAATTTCATTATTAAAAAAAAGGTTACTAAATAGCACTTGCTTAGGATCCAGTTTTTGCGGTGCATCTGGGCCTTTTTGCCTTTTATTAGGCGGACTGAGCTTAATGATAAGTACATAAAAATGTATGTTTCTGCTCTCAGCCCCTTGCACAGTCAGGGTCTGATTCACTGGAGGATTGTGTGGATTTTGCACCCACTGATCCTTTGCAAATTAGCCAAAATGACTTTGTATGTCATTGTTTTTTACATATATTTAAAAGAGCAGTTATGCATTAATTTTAAGAAAAAAAAACCTTTTCTCTTTAAATGAGCCCCATTACAAAAGTTATTCATAGCAGGTGCAAATGATGCTAATTCCTGATGCTACCAAAACCATTCTTCATGAATTCCCCTCCCTGTGTTTGTTCCTGATCTACTCGCGATATAAAAACCTGTCTGCTGTGTTGGGAGGCCCTGTGGGTGGTTAACCTCATCTCTTCTCTCCACCAACTCTAAATGTCACTCCTCAGTGCTACTGACCACCAAGGCTGCCCCGTGTACATTATTAAAACCAGAGGCCCATTTTTAATCCCCCCTCCAGGCCTCCTTTCTCCTGCTCTCTCTCTCTCTCCCTTTGTCTCTTTGCTGGATCCATACCCAGAAAGACAGGACTCCTCTTCTCCTCATTATCAATCTCACTGCTCATCGTATGTAGGGCAGACTCCCTGAAAGCCTGTTGTTTTCATTCTTATTTAGCTCTTTCTCCTGGAGTATCAGTCTTCACAGGCATGGTGTTTAAAAGGCTCCAACGAGAGAAAAACACATGGCTTTAAAGGAGTCTTGCTGAAAATCAATGTAGAGCCAACCAAAGCGTGGCTGCTCATAAAAACAATATTTCAACTGCTTTTTTCCTCTGGATTTCAGCAGAAGGAGCAACAATGTCTAAAAGAAAGTCGACAAAGAACATTTTCTCTCCCTGGCCTCTTACAGCCCAAATCGTGTCAAGTTTAAAAAAAAGTCATATTACCACAAAAAAAAAGAGCTTTTATTGGAGAAGACTTTCCTCAAACTGCAGATAAATGAGCAAATTTTACTTCCATTCATGTGATGACAACATCATTTAGTGCAGCCTGTGTGAAATTGCCTTTTTGCTACCTTAACTACAATATAAGACTTATTGAACACACACACCCACACTCACACACCCACACAGCAGGGTGTAAAAATAAACAGAGAAGATAGAATACACAGTATATGTGATGTTTTCTGTTTGTCCTGTTCTGTTTTGACAGCAGCTTTAATTCAGGCCTTTACTGTACACATAGAACATACCTTAGTCAACAAATAATGATCCATAAAAGGGTAAAATGATGTTTCATTTTAATACATGGGATGTGTAAATGTTTTGTGGTCACATCACAGGACAATTATATGACCTGAAACGGTTTATGCTACAACCAGTTTCTTCTTTTCCATGATTAATCTGTAATTACAGTGGGTCTAATATGACAGTTCTTAAAGCAGAAGCTCTTCTTAACACAGAGGACTGAGTGCTCTGCTTGAAAGTCAGTCTCTCGCTGACACATAAGTGAAAAACACACCCAAGCAAACTCCTCACTGTGTGACTGATACACAGTGATGCTGCACACACCAGAGGCCTGGACTACGAAGCTGGATTTTCTCTCAGCGAGATAACTTCAAGATTAACCCTGGATACTCCGTCCTATGTCGCTGGTTCACTTCTTACCGTGATAAATCTCCATGGTTACTCATGCTGAACGGCTAACCTGCTGCAGAGCAGGTTAAGACCTCGGATCAGAGATCAACGAGGACAAAAGCTCCATCTCCTGACCAATCAGCACTCTCAGAAAATGACCTGCCCATTCTTAGACGATACTGTTGGAGTTGGTGCGCAGATAGCTCAGAAGGAGAAATACAAGAAATAGAGAAATAAACGGGAGAAACCTGACAGGGCAGCCTATTTTACTATGGAGGAGCAGAAAATTATTCTTCAAAAATAATTATCAACTAAAACATTTGTACCTGTCGCCGTAATGTCAGCCTTGAGACCAAAGCGATCCAAAGTGTGGGCTCACTTTACAAAGAAGACCGAAAACTTGGCTGCATGCAATATTTGTCCCAAAGTAGTTGCAGCTAAGGGGGGAAACACCAGTAATTTAATGAAACATTTGCAAAGCACGCACAGAATAAAGCTGAAGGCTAGCGGTGTGTTTGACTGCTTATTAATTAATTAATTAAACCAAGCAGCCAACGCGGACTCGGCTTCTTCGTCACTGCTATTTTCCAGCTTCGATGTCCAACACTGCACTTCAGGACACGGCAAGTGAGGATGAGTTGATTTCTTAAGTTTGTAGTTATAAACTCCACGACTATACGTTACAGTTGTAATTGTAACTAATGTTTATCCTTAGGAAATGCAAGCCAAGCAGTTGCTGCTGCATGTCCAGTGATGTAGCAGGAATCCCCATTTACCATCGCCAAATGAGGGCAAATGAAAATGACAGCAGAAAAAAGAGAAGAATGCCACAGGGTCGTTACCAGGTTTATTGAGAAAGATCTCCGGCCCTTCGCTACAGTTTAGTGTAAGTGGTTTAGGTAACGAAGCTGTAGGAGATGTTGGCTTTAATTGTCAACTGCTAGTCAGTGAGTGTGAGCCCTATGAGTAAAGGTACTTTATCAGCATCATTGTATGCATGGTGTGCTGCTAGTCTTTTTTTTTTAAAGTACCTTGCTCTTTAAAATTAGTTGACCTGCTTTAGTCTTAAAAGCAGGTGCTGAAAAGACTTGAAATTTGAATGTTAAAAAAAAAAAAATGGTGATAAAAATGAATCCTTTAACATCCTCATTTACACTAAATTACATCTGGTAGTATCGATAAGAGTATCAATAAAGATCGGTATCGACAAGTGAGTATCGAATTGGTATCGGTATCGATAAAATCCTAACGATATGCATCCCTAGTCCTCACAGCCCTGGTTTGATACCAAATTAAAACCATCAGCAATAAAATCTTGTGTCACTCTCTGCTCCTTTGTGTATGTCTGATAAAAGAGCAGTCAGACCACCATTCATCTGTGTTCAATAGTTGAGCAGTCTTCAGTGAGAATGACAGTCACCTTCCTTTGTCACTACTAGATCTCCTTGACAAGACAGTCACTGCTCCAGTGCGTGTTGTACGTGCTGCTTTCCTACCTCAACTTCTTTGTTTGGAGTCACTTACAGCTTCAGCTGACACCACATGCTTCTGACTTTGATGAATCATAGAGAAGTTGTGGCTATTTAATTGTCTTATGGGCACAGATGTTACCACCACTTTTATAATGTTATATATCAGGAATCTTTTAACCCTCTTGAATTTCTCATGAAACTGCAAAAAAGGTCAATTTAGCAGCACAGAAGAATGCAATTTTTATTTTCACAAAACCAAAACAACCAGCAGAAAAAGCATCTGCTTTGATATTACAGTTAAAGAGAAAATCCATCATGGAACAAGCTATTGAATTAAAGTCAAAAACTCTTATAATTGTTGGATCACATCTGGAAGATAATGGGATACAGAAAAGAAACAGGGGGAAAAAAAATCTCAAAAGACAAACAAACAAACAAACAAAAAAACAATCAAACTCACCTTAAGGTCTGAACTCACATCCAAATACAGTGAGTAAGTTGAAAGCAATTTTGAGCTCAGCTGAGCTGACCCAGAAGTTATTTCATTCAAAAGACCAAATTCATTTGCATGGAACCAGCTGACATGATAAATTCAATCAAAGCCAATGTTTTTGAGTGTAAAAAAAGGAAAAAAACGAAGAACAAAAACTTAGATTTCCTCTTCTAGCCACTTAGGTATCTTTTTTAAAAACTATTTACAGATCTTAAACCAGCATTATCTGTGCATAATGCCACCACGTATACCAAAGTGAAAGGTATCAATGTTTTGATAAAACCAGGAAAACTGAATAATGACATAAATTGATTGAAATTTACGAACTATAAGAAATAAGATGAATAATAAACATATAAATACATTATTATGACTTAAACAACAGATTTATGAATTTTTTTTAAATTAAATTGAATTTTTAAAATAAAGAAAAAATGTAACACAATTTAGGCTTTTTTCAGCGAATCTGAGAGCCTTGTAGCATTCTATCATTGTATTGTCCTTAAAATCTCCTCTGAACTCCATCATCTCTTTCGTTTATGTATTCTTTCACTTAAATCCTTCCACTGTTAATCGTCATTATTATAATCAGCATTCTTTTATTGTCATTGCACAGTGTACAACGAAATTGAGCAGCATCCGTGAATCTCTCAATAGTAAAATATAAAAATATATTCAAGACATTAGAAAATAACTATTTATAAGTGACAGGCAGTAGTGCAAAAAAAAAAATTCAAATATAAATAGAATATATGTACAAAAAAGAGGATATGTATGTACAGTGAACAGTGTTTGAGTTATTGCACATTTCCGTGTGTATTGTGCGTGAGTACTCATGTGTTTGTCAGTGTCCGTTTGTGTTCAGAGCAGTGATGGCTTGTGGGAAACTGTTTCTGAGTCTGTTTGTCCTTGTTCTGATGGACCTGTAGCGCCTGCCAGAGGCTAACAGGTCAAACAGGTGGTGTGTTGGGTGGGTATTGTCTCTTGTGATTGCCTCAGCTCTGCTGAAGCAGCGGGATGTGTAGATGTCCCTGAGGGAGGGGAGGGGGCATCCAATGATCTTTTCAGCTGTCCTGACCACTCTCTGTAGTCTTTTCCTATCTGCCTCGGTGCAGTGGGAGAACCGTACGGTGATGCAGTGGGTCAAGATGCTCTCCATGGTGGAGCGGTAGAAGGTCACAAGCAGCTTCTCACAGATGTTACTTTTCCTGAGCACTCTCAGGAAGTGCAGACGCTGCTGTGTGTTCTTGACAACAGCTGAGGTGTTTGCAGACAAGGAAAGGTTTGTTAGAAATTATGGTGCCAAGGAGGGTGAAGGTGTAGACCCTCTGCACTTGATCCCGTTGTATGAGGAGGGGAGACGGATCAGACCTGAGTTTCCTGAAGTCAAGGATGATTTCTTTGGTCTTTGTGGTGTTCGGAGACAGGTTGTTTGCCTAGCACCACTCAGACAGTTTCAGGACTTCATCCCTATAGGCAGACTCATCTCCCCCAGTGATGAGTCCCACCACCATCATGTCGTCCGTGAACTTAACGGTAGTGTGACTGGAGTGGGCAGGTCTGCAGTCAGTGTTGTAGAGTGTGTGGAGCAGCGGACTCAGAACACACCCCTGTGGGGAGCCCGTGCTCGGTGTCCGAGTGTTGGACTGGTGGGGTCCCAGTTTAACTGCCTGGGTGATCCAGGTGCAGGTGAGTGGGGGGAGTCCCAGGTCAGCCAGTTTGCTGACCAGGATGTCAGAGATGATGGTGTTAAAGGCTGAGCTGTAGCCAATAAAGAGCTTCCTGACGTAGCTCTCACGATGTTCCAGGTGGCTCAGTGCAGTGTGGATTGTGATGGCTATTGCGTCCTCTGTTGACCTGTTTGCTCTGTACGCAAATTGCTGAGGGTCAAAGGAGGAAGGGAGGTAAGTGTTGATGTGGTTGAGAACCAGCTGTTCCAGGCACTTGGTGATGATGGGTGTAAGTGCAACTGGGCGGTGGTCCTTGTGGCTGACGACGGCAGATTTCCAAACCACATGGAGAGGCCGCCAGGCGCTCTGTGGGTTGCTGTCGGCCATGGCAGGCAGCAAAGGCGGTGAAGAGAGAGGAAGTAGAGGTGATATTTACATTAACTTGTCAACATACACATTTTACATTTACTTGTCAACATAAACTCCTGATCAAAATCTCAGGAACAGTTAAAAAAAATGCATGAATTTGCGTTTTGCACTGTCTGATCTTGGGAAGATACTAAGTAAAGCTTAGAAGAAATGGGAACAAGAGACAAAAAGTTTTGAGAAGTAAATTTATTGAAAATGACACTTTAACTGAAATAGGCTGCTCATCAGCTGATCTAAATTTTAAGACCACAGCCTTTAAAAGCCCTGCAAAAAATTCAGTTCCGTTTCATTTCCTGTCAAGTAATCACACTGTGAGGATCTCTTGATTGCAAAGGCCAAAAAAAACAACAGAAAACTCAGTGTCTTTGAATGTGGAAGGATCGTTGAGCTGCATAAACAAGGCCTCTCACAGCGTATCATTGCTGCTGAGGTTGGACGCAGTAAGACAGTCATTTTGCATTTCTTAAAAATTCCTATGGGTTATGGAACAAAAAAAAAATCAAGTGTTAGACCCAAAAAAATCTCACTGATGCTGAGCCAGAGGATCCAATTGGCTGTCTGTTAAGACACAAGATGATCCTCCTCCCAAATCAAGGCCCACTGTTGCCAACTCAGCAACTTTCTCGCTAAATCTGGCGACTTTTTTATGTCGAAAGCGACTAGCAACAAATCTCGCGACTTTTTCTGGTGTCATAGGCGACTTTTCTAGTGTTTAGCGACTGACGTGAAACCATGTATCATTTTGCTGTCACCATCCTCATCGAGCAGCATGCCAAGGAGATGCCACCTGAGATGTTTTCTACCCGACAGAGTGGAGGGGGGGCATCATGATCTGGGCCGCTGTCTCCTTCAATGGAACAATGGAGCTCCAGGTTGTGCAGGGGTGTGAAACAGCAGCTGGCTATGTGGAGATGTTGCAGCAGGCATCCTTCATGACTGAGGGCCTTCGTCTGTGTGGTAATGACTGGGTTTTTCAGCAGGACAATGCAACAAATCACAATGCCTGTCTGACCAAGACTTTTTTCAGGAGAATAATGTCACGCCAAAATGAATTTTTGAAGTAATCAACAATAACGGTGGAGCTTCTCATTACTGAGTCAGTTTTTGACACTTTAATTCCTGCTTTAGGAGGTGGGGGCTTTTAAAGGCTGTGGTCTTAAAGTTTTGATCAGCTGATGAACAGTCTATTTCAGTTTAAGTGTCATTTTCACTAAATTGCCTGCTCAAAACTTTTGGTCTCTTGTTTCCATTTCTTCTTTTTGCATTATGAAGCTCTACTTAAAACCTAAAGATCCGACAGTGCAAAACGCAAATTCATGCAATTTATAAACTGGTCTTAAGATTTTGATCAGGAGTGTATAACTGTCAAATAAAGAGTTGATTTCAATGTTGTGTCCAAATTATTATCTTGAAATTACTTCTTCCTTTTCATCACGAGTTTCTTTCTGAATATCTACCATATTCTTTCCTCCTGCCTCTTTTGTTCTCTATATTAACTTTTTATCTTATATGTCTAAGGGTTGTAGCCCACAAGAAAGGGAACCAAATCAAATGCTTGTGGCTTATTTTTATTTAATACTATGTATTTTTAGATTCAATGTGAACCAAGTTACCCAGACTTGTCCATAAGAATTAATCTGATTTTAAGTTATTTGAAGACAAAATGATGTCTGGATTGCTCATAAACAGGGAAAAAACAACATAATTTTGTCAGTACTTATAACTTGGTACCCATCACTACTCAGAACTTAAGTGGTCTCTCCTTTTTCGCTTGTAAAAAAGAGGAAATCAAGGCTTAACAGTTGTCTTCTCATATGTCCATCTCTATTTCCTCTCTAATAGCATCATATTCTACGTTTCCCCTCTTATATCCTGCAGAATTTCTACTACAGTGCAAACACTATACCAAGGTATGAGCTTGTTTTTACGGGCTGACTCTCCTTCCATGTAGGGGAAATGAAAACTTAGGGGCAGAACAGGAGACAGCGGCAGCCAGCGGGGAAAGGTTGCAGTTGGCAGATTGATGTACTGCTTCAGACCAGGGGCACGCTCTTCATTCACTCCTGCTTTGAAATGACATTGTCAATTTGCATTGCAAGTGGTCAAGTCTTCACACCAGATGATTGAGTTGACACATGTTCTGTGTGTTGTGATTGCATTGCAAGGCTATGAGTGTTTTTCTCACCCTCTTTGTTACATGACTGTAAGTGAAAACATCACAGATGCATAAACCTGAGGCATTTATGAATTTCATGGTGGCTTAGAAACAATTTCACTGCTCTTTGCTGAAGGTTATTTTAAAGTGCATTCACCAGTGAACACTTGATGCTGAACGGAAGATAATTTAGCGTAACAAAAGCACACAGGATGCACCTTCAGAGCAAACACGAGCGACGTCAGACGGAAAATGTATTTTTCATAACATCCATGTACTTGAATAAATGTTGGCTTTTGTTCTGATATGCATGTGTTTACAGCTCTCTCTGCTAGTGCGTGTCACTTTTTGTCTTCCTTCCACTTGTGCCAGTGTGGTCTCTTACATTTTTCTACTCCTATCATGCAGAAATTGCCTGGACAGCCGTTTGGCTCGTGTTTGCCATCCATTTGCAATCCGCGTAGAGGGGCCATGACTGCTCGGGCCTCGGGACAGCAGCAAAATCAATTGGCTAGAAATGACATCTGCCAGAATCTGCCACTGGAGTGCTCCTAGGTACCATAAATGAAATCACAAGCCCTAATTGTGTGCTGATTTATTCACTTGTCTGACTGCATCATAGCTGGACCAGCTAGTAGCCCCAGAGCCCTGTCTGTGAGCTTGGTCATACATAACACATTTATTTATTTACCCGCCCCTCCTGATTCACAGCATCTCTGGGGGACATAACGCCACCCCTCCTTCGCAGTCAATCCCCCCGTTCCTCCACATTTGATTAATTCAGTTTTCCCCTCTTTTTCACAGTGGCGTGTAAAATGAAATGGCTGTGAAGACAGCTGTCACTTGGATCAAGTAAGACAAATCTGTTGATGCCTGAAGAGGTTGGAGCATGCATGCTGTTCGCCTGCTTTCAGAATAAAGAGATTCTTTTCATGCACTCTTTTCGTGGCCTTTTGACAGAAATGTTGCCTCTTTTTGGAGAAATAGTCACTTTGTGTTGTGTGGCATTTTAAAAAAAGAATGCACAGCACCACTGTGGGACAATGGATGAGATTTAAAAGGACCCAGGACATAATTTCCTCCTAAATTCCTCCCCACCTCTTCCTCTGACCTCTGATAAAAGGCCACAGCTGCCCCCAAAGTGATATTTCCTCCAGACTCCTTCTGTATGGTAGTCTGCTGAAACTTTAACCTCACTCTAACAGAGGCCTAAATAAAACATGAAACAATGCCTGCAAAAGTGTCTGTGAGGCAGTAGAACATCAAAAATTGATACAGCCTCCGCAGGCCAGACCAAGAAATTTATCTAAACCCTAGAGTTCATCTCGCTCCTCCTGTCACCTAGGCGACAGTCATGCAGGGTTACAAGCCTGCCTGAGATGATACCACAGGACAGAGAGATGGACAGGGGAGACGGAGTTGTTTTCATAATGTCATAGGTATGGAGAGGAGGAAAACACAGAGGAAGAGAGAAGCAGAGGGAGAAGGGAAATGTGCTTTAAGGGAGAACAAGTGAAAGATAAAGGGAGAGAGAACAGATCAAATGTGAAAGCAATTTTTGGAATGAAAAAGAAGTAAAATGACCTCTTAGAAATTAGGTAGGGGCATATGGGAGGAAGAGAGAGAGAGTGGATTAGCCAACTGCATTTGTGTGGCAAAAATTTGCCTTTGATGGAGCCGTCGTTAAAATATCAGACATGTCACTGCACTTCTTGCTAAAATGACATTTTCCAGTGTTCGTCCTACATTGCTGTTATCGTCATCAGAATGTGTGAACATGGCAGTGCAGGGGCCGGTGGGGAGATGGTGCTACGGTATCATTTAACGCAGCGAACAGCCCTGCCTTTTCCACCTCATTAGCCATCCCCTTCTTTGTCCCAGGCCATTTGATAGCAGCATTAATCTACGGCTCCACTAGGCTTCCTCTCCCTATTTACCGCTATTTCATGAAGATTACACCACTCGAGCGTGTAAATGTATGCTTTTTTCAGCTTCCCCCACTAATGTGAGCCCCCAAACTCCATGGAGCACCTTGTCTAAACTTCTGCGACATACGGCAGATTAAACACTGCGTTTCCCCAAAAGCCCAAGGAGATGAGAGGCGAGAGTGAATGAAAGGCGATCAAAGTGTTTTCCAGTAAGCCTTGTCCCGCTTGTGCATTTTGTGGGCATGTTGTGAGTGGGTTGTCTACCAACATGCATGGCACACTGCCATAAACACCTCATTGCCTTGGATAGGATCACCTGCCACTTACACTTGGTTTCTCTTCTGGTATCAACACTGGAGTAACCATTAAAGTGACTCTTTAAAGTTTGCATTGGAAAGCTCTCTTTAAAAAGGGGGTATTGTGCTTTTTTAAGTTTGAATTCTGTTCCTCTGGTGCCCCTGTAGTATCTTTATAAGACTTAATTTATAATCTCAATTTTTCCCTTACTGGTGTTGTGTCTGAAACAGTTCGTTTTCGCTGCTGTCTCTTTAACCCCTTTTAGCCCCCAACAAGTGGGCGACATCAAAGAGGCTACATCTATGTATTACACTGTCTATGGACTGGACACACTTCCACATCATCGATCTACAGCTGTGCTCAAAAGTTTACATACCCCAGCAGAATATATAAATTCTTGACCATTTTTCAGAGAATATGAATGATAATGCAAAAATGTTTCTGTCAGTCAAAGTTAGTGGTTGGGTGAAGTCATTTATTAACAAACAAAAGTGTTTACTGTTTTAAATCATAATGAGAACTGAAACTCCCAAAATGACCCTGATCAAAAGCTTACATACCCTAGTGATTTTGGCCTGATAACAAGCGCCAAGGGCGTCACTCTGTTTTGAAAAGTGTGTGTGTGTATGTGTGTGTATGTGTGTGTGTGTGTGTGTGTGTGTGTGTGTGTGTGGGTGGGGGGGTTGAGAGGTGCTGGGGATGATGACTGGTTTCACTTAAAGGAACGCTACAATAAAATGCTCTCCTACTCTCCTATTTGCACAGGATTAGTTTCACCTGGGACCTCTGACATTTCATAATAAAAATGAAGGTGTGTTTTAATCCCTGTGCAAAGTGACTAAAGTGATTCTGATAATATGAATCTTGTCTCAATGGGTATCTTTGTAATTTTGGGTGGTTCTTTAACGGTTCTTTGGAGATTGCACAGCAATGTAGTTGGTATCTGGTTGTGTTTGCAAAAAAAAAAAAAAAAGAGAGAAGAACTGGAGCAAAGAGACCAGACAATGCCTTGGAACATAGAGAATCAGTAAATGCTATAAAGCAAAGACAAGCATAGTCCACATCTTGGAACACAGACAGCTGGTCAACTCTTTGGAGCATAAACAGCCAATCCATGAAGACTAGCCAACCTCTGCCACACACAGGTACAAATGTACAATACGGTTTCATAACTTCTGTGCGTCCTCCTCACTCACGGTACACATGGTACAAATCTAGCAGTGTAAAATTAACACACAGAGTGTTAATTTTAACACCAGATTTGTATGGCAGATTTGTGTGGCAGCATAGAAATAAGTCTTTTTGTATGTAGTTCAGGTTGGTAGGTGTTCCAGTAATGGGGCGCCTCTGTGGGCCAATGTGGCGAAGGGGAGAACACTTAAGTAGAGGTCTTCCCCCTGCTTCTTCCTCTCTCTGCTCTCGCTTTGGGTTCCGGCTTGTGCTGCGTCAGGGCAACAGGGTGCTCCGGTCCTGTGCGTCTCTGCTCCAGTTTGTGGTGGTGAGTTTCCTCTCTGTCCTTCTCTCTCTGCGTTAAACGGTGCATGCTTAGAGTCGACAAAGCACTAACCACAAAATGTATTCCCCCTCTTTAATCCCCAAATCACTTCTGACCCCACTTCTGGGAGAGAGGGATAGTGATACAAAAACTGCAACTTCATAAATTTAATGAAAAAAAAAATGCAAATGGCCAAGGCACAAACATGTTTTATGAGGAAAACCTGGAAAATGAAAATACTACATCTCTTTGTTTTAAAGATTTTAAACAATAACAACCTGTGGGGTCATTTTTGACCCCACGTGTGCATTTAAGGGTTAAAATAACAAAACCTGGTTAGAATAGTGTCAAATTGTGTTATATCTGGATGAATTATTTTGCATTTATTTGCACTAAGTGCAAACATGATTGTCTTGTTTTTTAA
>RPOG01003319.1:10164-59905 GCA_008086565.1 Thalassoma bifasciatum
AGGAAAATTTACACTCATCAGCCCAGAAGCTGCACATGAGACGTACTTGGACGTTCACACATGACAATGATCCAAAACACAAGGACAAGTGGACCTGCCATTGGCTACAGCAGAAGAAAGGGAAGGTTCTGGAGTGGCCATCTCAGTCTCCTGACCTCAATATCATTGAGCCACTCTGGGGAGATCTCAAACCTGCAGTTCATGCAAGACAGAGCAAGAATTTACAGGAACTGGAGGCTTTTTGCCAAGAAGAATGGTCAGTTTTACCATCTGAGAAAATAAAGACCCTCATCCACAACCAGCACAAAGACTTCAAGCTGTCATTGATGTTAAAGGGGAAATACACGCTGTTAAGAACTGGGGGAGGGAAACTTTTCATCAGGCTCATTCTGGAAGTTTCTGTTGTTGATTTAAAACGAGTAAACACAGTTGTTTGTTCATTAACGTCTTCACCAACCACGAACCATGAGAGTCAGAAAAGTTTTTGTGTTTTATTCAAATCCTCTGAAAAATAAACAAGAAATCAGAAAATTCTGCTGGAGGGGTTGTAAACTTTTGGGCACAGCTGTGTACAGCCCAAACTCTTTTCATCTACAGTGGGAGATGAGAGAGTTTGTGGTCGAGTGATTTCAGAGAAGCTCACTCACTTTGTCTTAACAGCAGAAATTCTTGAGCATGTCACAGCGACTGATCATAATCATATCATCAAATATTCAAATACGATAACCCAAAGCAAACTTCTTTTTTCCAGTTCCAGCACCAGAGATCAGATTTAAACTGGTTCAGATTGTCACTGTTTGTAAAGACCTAGAATGTCTTTACATTATATGTACATTATATGTTATGTTATGTTTAACCACAGTTTCCACAACAAATCTTCTTTTTGAATGAACACAAAGAGTCTTTCACTAACTGATCTGATTACAAAGCCAAAGCAGTCGTGGGGGGAAGGAGTATGACACAAACTACCTGCTTTGTTTGCTATAGTGAATCTAATGTAGTCTGTTTTTTTAGGAGAATTATTTACAGCAGCCGAGGACAAAATCATGAACATATTCACTTCAAAATTCAAAGAGTGCAGAAACATAAAAAAAAGCGACAGATATAAATATGGAAAAAGATGAAATCCTGGTTTGTACCTATGCACTGACTCTTGTCTGTAAGTCACAGTGACCTGTGCAGGTGTGAACATTATAAACTTATGCACTGAAGAGTCTGCATCGTTCTGCATCGTTCTGCAATGTTCCACCAAATGCAAGTTTGCTGTGCGGTCTGTGAACTATTCATGGCAACATTTTTCAGCCATGGCATTTTATTTTGCAGTTACAGATGATAAATGTTGAGCAGTAACTTATCATGAATGAATTCTGAATTCTTACAAAGAAGAAAAAAAGGGAAATGTACGATTAATGTGTTTCATTCCCTGAATACAATGCTAGAAAGCAAACCAATCAAAACGTAAAAATTGAAACAGCTACTCCTCTTTGCACCTATGAAAACTAAAAAATAACATCTTTAAATACTTTGTACATACTGCACCTTTGAGACCGTGCTGCAGCTCCTGAACCTTCGCCTCTCTCTGCGTCTGTGTGACTTCACCTTACCTTATATACAGACGCCCGTCCACTCCCTTTTTACTTTCTGTTCTGCTGCTTTTTTGAAGTCAACACGATTTCTTCGAAATCATGTGACTGTCCAGACCATGTCAAACCTGTTGATCACATTTCTGGATGTTTTATGTGGGTGGGCCCTGTGTGAACCTGTTTCCTCAAACCAACCTTTCAGTAAACAGCCTTTCATACTTTGATGAGCCCCAAAGGTCTTTACAGCCTCAAACAGAGGAAATGATTTATACTGATGGTTGTGTCAGAGGAATGAACTGTTCTGGATGTTGCAGTCAGATTTAGGTATCTAAAGCACTCCTTTCTTTAATGTCTACCTTTATTTTGAAATTCTCAACTATAAACTCCAGTTTATATCATTTCATCCACTTCGCTGTGGTTCCAGTGATGAGAGGTCGATAAAGAAATGTGACCAAGCACCATGACTGCACGATGATATCACTCAGTTCACATGCAGCGACATGTTATCCAGCGAGCATGCTGCTGACAGGTCACCACATTTACATTTAACATCTGGGTCAGCTCGCCTGTGCTCATCTCACCAACAGGATGTACAAAAGCATACAAACACACTGGGTTTGGTTTGAGTTGACATTTTGTTGTTTATACATTGTGCAGTATGAGTTTTTCTGTATCTAATTATGTTTCTCATCTTACCACAACCGGAAAAGGGTGGAGCGCCCTCTCCAGGTCGGGGATGAGATCCTGCCCCGAGTGGAGGAGTTTAAGTATCTCGGGGTCTTGTTCACAAGTGAGGGAAGGATGGAGCGAGAGATCGACAGGTGGATCGGTGCGGCGTCTGTAGTGATACAGACTGCACCGGTCTGTTGTGGTGAAGATGGAGCTGAGCCGAAAGGCAAAGCTCTGTTTACCGGTCGATCTTTGTTCCTACCCTCACCTATGGTCACGAGCTCTGGGTAGTGACCGAAAGAACAAGATCGCGGGTACAAGCGGCTGAAATGAGCTTCCTCTGCAGGGCGGCTGGGCTCTCCCTTAGAGATACGGTGAGAGGCTCGGCCATTCGAGAGGAGCTCGGAGTAGAGTCGCTGCTCCTCCGCGTTGAGAGGAGCCAGATGAGGTGACTCGGTGCCTCCTGGACGTCTCCCTGTGAGGTGTTCAGGGCACGTCCCACCGGGAGGAGACCCAGGGGCAGACCCAGGACACGCTGGAGAGACTACATCTCTCCGCTGACCTGGGAACGTCTCAGGATCCCCCGGGAAGAGCTGGACGAAGTAGCTGGGGTGAGGGAAGTCTGGGCTTCTCTGCTTAGGCTGCTGCCCCCGCGACCCCACCGCGGATAAGTGGAAGAAGATGGATGGATGGATCTTACCACAGCACTTCCTGGGGCTGAGCAGTGAAAAAGGAGCTAAGCACAGTTTCAGGCTGTCTTTAAAAGTGTCAGACACTGTGCAGGGAGCACGCTCAGTTCACCTCACTGCTGACAGACGAGTGTTAGAGGCTGTACATTTATTTCTAGTTGGGTATTTTGAGTACATCTTTACTGCCTTAATCTGTGGTCAGTTGTAGAGTTTGTACGCCTTGTAATATATGAAGCTGACTGGTATGGTGGGCTGCACGGTGGCGCAGCGGGTAGGGCAGCAGAAGGTCACCGATTCAATTCCCCGTTCGGTCATGGTCGGCCTTTCTGTGCGGAGTTTGCATGTTCTCCCCGTGCATGCGTGGGTTCTCTCCGGGTTCCCCAGCTTCCTCCCACAGACCAAACACATGCCCACGTTAGGTTAACTGATTATTTTAAATTGCCCGTAGGTGTGAGATTCAAGCTTCACTGATACATGGGTCAATGAGGTGACGTCCCCTTTTTTGTGTCTGAGTGCAATATTTCCTTCCATCATGAATTGAGTATTTCATCACATGTATTTCTTTATTCTATGAAACCTGTGTTATTTGAACACATCTTTAAACTATTAAAATATAACATGTTTTTTTGTGTTTTGGTTCCTCAAACCCCCAAAATGTCAGGTGGTGCAACCGTCCTGACAAGTATCCACAGTAATTAAACTCTAAAAATTGAATGTCAGTTATTGTAAATGGAAATTAAAAATACAGTGGCATTATTTTATGCTTNTCTTATTCACAAATAAAAGAAATGAAACACACAAAATGAAAATGTATGAGTCACTACAGACACTTGAGAGATACTTGCCAATAATTTCACACAGAAAAAATAACAGGAACATATAAATATATTTTCATATATTTGGTTGCTCCACCTGACATTTTTGGGTGCTCAAATTAAAAATACTAAAAAATAATGAACCTAAAAACTTTGAAATGTTGGTCAACTACTGAAATCTGTTAGAAAACATAATTCTTCTCTCAGAAATATGTTTTTATCCATTTTCAAAGAACTTTTTAAAAATAAGTTTTTAGACCCTCTTTTTGTCATTGACCCATGTATCTAATTATAATTATGATTATTGTTTCTTATTTGTGGATGATGTTTAATGATTTTTTCTCTTTTTCTGTCCTGTTTTATTTAAATAAACTTAAATTATTGTCACTTTGGATGAAGTGAAGTCAGAAAAAGCGAAAGGAAAAACTTTTCCTGGACTCAGAGTTTTCATGAGACTCTGGTTTGTTCAGGTCTGATCCCTCCTCCTCTCTCTCTCTCTCTCTCTCTCTCTCTCTCTCTCTCTCTCTCTCTCTCTCTCTCTCTTTCTCTCTCTCTCTGTTTGTTTGCAGGAAGTCAGCCTCTCTCTCTCTCTCTCACATGTTTCAGTCATGAAGTTCGTCCTGGTTCTGGTTTTTCTGCTTCTCTGTTTTTACTGGACCGACGGGAGGAACCGAACCTCCTCCTCTGTGGACCTGGACCTGGACCTGGACCTGGACCTGGACCTGGTCGTGGAGGTGGATCTTTCCTCCGTGATTCACCGGGTTAATCCGCGTTTTCTGTCCGTGACCATCGATGCGAGTTTGGCTGAAGAGGAAAAGTTCATGTTCCTGCTCAGGTGAGTCCGGACCAGAACCAGAACCAGGACCAGGACCAGGTCTGATCCGGATCAAAGGGTCTGTAATGTGATCTGATCCTTAAACCCTGAAACTAAAATCCTGAGAGGATCAGAGTCAGTGAACAGGAGCTAAACAAGGATCAGAGAAGATTAATAATCGGATTAAAACTCTTATTAATAATCGGATTAAAGATCTTATTAATAAAACTATGATATTTTATAATATTAAAATCTATATAGAATTATGTACAAATTTAAATTAAATAGTGCAATAAAAAGTGCAACAGAGCGACCTAATCCTACATTTGTACTTTTTATAACAAATTCTGTATTTTAATCTCTTTAACTTTTTATCCCAGAATTTTCCAGTTTTATCTCAAAGCTTTGACTTTTTTTTTCTTCATATTTACACCGTTCATTTCCAAACTTCTGCTTTTTATTTGACAATTTCAACTTTTCATGTTTTAATTCAACTTCTTTTCTTATATTTTGACTTTTTAATCTCAAAGCTTTGACTTTTATCTCAAATTTCAACTTTTTATCCTAAAGCTTCATCTTTTTCCTCTCGATTTGATTTTTTAAATGTCTTAAATTTCATTTTTTCTAATCTCAAATATTTGACTTTTATCTCAAAATACAACTCTATATGTTTTAATTCAACTTCTTATCTCAAATTTTGACTTTTCATCTCAAATCTATATTTTTTAAATCTCAAATCTTTGACTTTTATCTCAAATTCCAACTTTTGGCTCAACATTTTGATTTTATTAATCTTAATACTTTAACTTTTCCTCAGAACTTTGACTAAATATGGGTAAAAAAAAGTCAATAAGAGAATTTTTTCATAAACGTGGTTTGATTTTAAGCTGATGATGGTTTAGTTCAGTTATGTTGAAAGTTTTCTCTCTCATATTTTGACTTTTTGTCAAAACTTTGACTTTTATCTCAAATTTCAACTTTTTGTCCTAAAGCTTCATCTTTTTCCTTTTAATTCGATTTTTTAATCTCATAGTTTGTTTTTTTCCACCTTAAATTATTATTTTTTTTTTAATCTCAAATCTTTGACTTTTATCTCACAATTTTGATTTTTTTATCTCTTATTTTGAGTTTTTTCCTCAGAACTTTGACATAACATGGGCCCAAAAAAAAGAGATTTTTTTTTTTTTTAAATAAAAACACGTGGTGTGATTTTAAGCCGATGATGTGTTGTTGTAAATGAGGTTTAGTTCAGGCCTGTTACATCATATTGAAAGTTTTCTCACAGTGTTTGGTTCCTGTTGATAAGATTCTCTGTAAAAACCATAAAATGAACAGAGTTTAGTTTGTATAGAAGCAGGAAGTTAAATTAAAAGTTATTCAGGTTTGTGTTAGAGTGAATTGTGAATGTGTGGCTGTAAATTTTCCTCAGAGCAGCTGAAACTAAACGTCTCTGTTTCCTCTCACACTGTTTTTCTCTTTGTTTGTTGTTGTTTGTTTTCAGCTCTCCAAAGTTGAGGACGCTGTCTCGAGCGTTGACGCCGTCGTTCCTGAGGTTTGGAGGAACTCAACAGGATTTCATGGTCTTTACGCCGCAGAGGAACCAGCAGCAGGACTCGTTTCCTCCTCCAGGTAACGTCACCTGTTCCCGCTCTTTAACCCTTTGACCTCAGCTGTGACACAAACGGAGAAAAATCTGTGTTTTCCAAACCTCCTCCTCCTTCTGCTGAAATTCAGTTTGTAGCATCAGTTTGTGAAAACTTGGTAGATCTGTAGTAAACTACAAGTTCCCGGAGGTTTCTACTGATCCGGGAAAATTTCTCAGTCTGTAACGGACCAGTCTACCTGGCGTACTGTTTCCCACAATGCACGGCGCTAATGGCGTTTGTCAGTTTGGGGGCGCTCAGGTTGAGGTGAATTACTGACACCTACTGGAATAAATCAGCTCAACTACAACACAACAACAAAAATGTGAAACGGTCCCAGAGATAAAAGTGAAGTGACAGGAAAGAAACAGCGGTAAATCTGCTCACTTCATCATGAAAGAGCTGTTTACTTTTACCAAATTCATAAAAGCCCCTAAATCATTTATCACTTTTTATTTTACACTAACAGCCTACGTGGGTAATGAGGACGCAGTTTTTACACCAGCTGGAAAAATAAAAAGTCAGTTGGTTTCAGATTTATTTTCAATACACGATAACTTTTGGTGCAAGATNGGGGGGGGTCACAGGTGAGGGTGGAGGGGATGTCACAGGTGAGGGGGGGTCACAGGTGAGGGGGGGGTCAGGTGAGGGGGGGGTCACAGGTAAGGGGGGGTCACAGGTGAGGGGGGGTCAGGTGTTCCTCAGACACCTGCTCATGTGTGGATGTTCTGATGTGATTTTCTTCAGGTGTTTAACGTCTGTTAATTATTTTTTTCTTGGCCGTGTCAGAAACCACCGTGGACTCGCTCCACGCCTTCGCCAACTGCTCAGGGATGGACCTGATCTTCGGGCTGAACGCTCTGCTCAGAACGGCTGAAAACTCCTGGAACAGCAGCAACGCCGCCGCTCTGCTCAAGTACTGCGAGGCCAGGAACTACGCCATGGCCTGGGAGCTCGGCAACGGTACCAACACAAAAACAACAAAAACAACAAATAAAAACACAGAGTTTACTCAGAGTCAGCTGAAGAAACTCTCAGCTTTAAGATTATTTGTTTTTATTTAATTCGATATTTCTGATAAACGAGTCAACGTCTCTGAATGTTTGATTTTTTTTAATCAAAGCTGAGACTTTGTTTAGTTCAGAGATTCAATCAGGGACAGGTCAAAGGTCACATCCTTCTTTCATCCATCCATCCATTTATCCATCCATCCACTCATCCATCCATATAACATCCAACTATCGATCAATCCATCCATCCATCCTTCCAACTTCCCTACATTCATCCATCCATTCACTGTTACATCCATCCATCTGTTTATCCATCCCTCCATATTCCATGCATCCATCCATCCATCCATCCCTCCATATTCCATTCATCCATCCATTTAAAATCCATCCATCCATCATCTAACCATCCATCCATTTTTTAATCCATCCACTGTTACATCCATCCATCTATTTATCCATTTATCCATCCATCCATCCATCTAACATCCAACTATGGATCAATCCATCCATCCATCAATCCATTCATCCATCCATCCATCCATCCACCCACTGTTACATCCAACCATCTGTTTATCCATCCCTCCATATTCCATGCATCCATCCATTTATCCATCCATCCATCCCTCCATATTCCATGCATCCATCTATTTATTTATTTATCCATCCATCCATCCATCCATCCATCCCTCCATATTCCATGCATCCATCTATTTATTTATTTATCCATCCATCCATCCATCCATCCATCCCTCCATATTCCATGCATCCATCCATTTATCCATCCATCCACTGTTACATCCATCTATCCATCCATCCATCCATCCACTGTTACATCCATCCATCCATCCATCCATCCATCCACTGTTACATCCATCCATATAACATCCAACTATCGATCAATCAATCCATCCATCCATCCATCATCCATCATCCATCCTTCAACTTCCCTACATTCATCCATCCATCCATCCATCCATTCACCCACTGTTACATCCATCCATCTGTTCATCCATCCATCCATCCATCCATCCATTCACCCACTGTTACATCCATCCATCTGTTTACCCATCCATCTGTTCATCCATCCCTCCATATTCCATGCATCCATCCATCCATCCATCCATCCATTTTTTAATCCATCCACTGTTACATCCATCCATCCAAATTCCATCCTTTATCTAACCATCCATCCATTCCTCCATATTCCATTCATCCATCCACCCACTGTTACAACTATCTATCTATTTATCCATTTATCCATCCATTCTCCATCCATCCATCCATTCTTCCATCCTTAGTTGCCTCCAACCTTTCAACCTCCCTCCTTTTTCCTTCTGCTCTTTGTTACATTTCTTTGTTCATCCAACCATCCATTCAATTATGCAACTATTTATCCACTCATCTGTTCTTCCTTCCATCCTTCCATCTTTCTATCACTTTATCAGTCCATCTATCTCTAGACCCCCCCCCCTGTTTTCTTTCTGACCCTCATGTTTAAAAACCTCAGACTCTGAGTCACAGACACTTTTCTCTCAGTCTCTGTTTGTTTTTGGTTTCTCCAGCGTCTGATTGGTCGTCAGGATCAGTCAGATAAATATTTGTTCTTGATTCCTGAGGTTTGAGTTTCACTTCTGCGTCTTTGTCTTCGCCGCCTTCGTGCTGAGGTCGTTTCTCACCTCGCCGCCCAAACAGGAAGTTCCCTCGTGATGTTTGATGAAGTCTGCAGAGTTTATTCAGAGAGACGTGGTTTCACTTCAGTGTGTGTGTGTGTGTGTGTGTGTGTGTGTGTGTGTGTGTGTGTGTGTGTGTGTGTGTGTGTGTGTGTGTGTGTAGAGCCCAACAGCTTTGAGAAGAAAGCTGGGATCCGTGTTGATGGGACTCAGTTGGGTCAGGACTTCACCGTCCTCAGGGAGATGATGTCACAGTCCAAACTTTATCACGCCGCCGCGCTGTACGGACCTGACGTGGGTCAACCCCGGGACCACAGGACCACCGACCTGCTGCAGGGGTGAGAGGTCACGGCGATCCGGGTCAGGGTCACAAGCTTTATGTCGCAACAAACCTGACTTCCTGTTTGAGTTTACTGATCATTTCCTTATTTTCAACAAAACTTCAGAGAAAAACATCAAAGAGAAAAACTTCAGAAAAACTCATGATGAGAAAAACATGTGAAGTTTATCTCTAACTGAATTACTGTGTGTGTGTGTGTGTGTGTGTGTGTGTGTGTGTGTGTGTTACAGGTTCCTTCAGAGCGGCGCTGATGCAGTCGACGCCGTTACCTGGCATCAGTGAGTTCACCTTCAACCTCAAACATCAAAAATACAACAACAAACCTCATAAACCTATAAAAACCAACCACAGCCATTTGAAAAAGTAAAAATAAAAACTTGGCTTTGTTCATTTTTAAAGATTTTTTGCCTCATATTAAGTCAAAGTTTGAGATTCAAACGTCATAACTGTGACAGAACCTCAGAACTTTAAGATAACGTCAAAACCATGAGATACAAAGTAAAACTTCTGAGATAAAAGTTTCAACTTTGCAAAAAAAGTGAAAGTTATTGGAAAAAAAGTTGAAATTGAGGCGATCCTAGAATTCCCTTTGATGTCAAAATTCTAGAACTCTGAGATCAAAGGAATTCTTCAGATCAAAGGAGGTTCTAGAATTGTCCGAGACCAGCGGCATTCTAGAACTTTTAGATCAGTGATTCCCAACCTTTTCCAACTCAGGGCCCACTTTTAAGTCTCAAAAATGTTGGGGCCCACCTTTGACCCGATAAGTACGGAGGATATTTTTTATTTTTTTATTGAACCTTTATTTTACAGGAGTTTTCTCATTGAGATAAAAAAAAAATCTTTTTCAAGGGAGTCCTGGCCAAGACAGCAGCACGTTTCATAGTCAGCCAATACAGTCAGTCACATAAAAACAATAACAAGAATTAAGTCAATAAAATGATAATAAAACAATTACTTTGTTTATATAAAATGCCTTGTTATTCGTCACAATGACCTGAAATGTAACAGCAACCCAAAATGTGATTAAAAAAATGTAATAAACCCAAAATGTAATAACTTTTCAATAATATGACCAGGGGTGACAGTAGCCGGTACTGTCCAGTACTGAGTTCCACTAAAAGACCCAGTGGTGATTTCAACTTTTTATCTTATAATTCTGGTATCTTATCTCAAAATTTTACCTTTTCAATTCATTGTTTTGGCTTTTTATGTCAAATTTTGATATCGTGTCTCCAATTTTTCCCTTTTTATCTAAAAATTTTGACTTTCTCCCTCATGATTTCAACTTTTCATCTCAAAGTTCTGATATTCTATCTAAATAAAGTTAAACTCTATCTCAAATTTTTAACTTTCTCACCTCGGATTTTGACTTTTTTTCCTCTTGATTTCAGCTTTTTATCTCAAAGAATCTGATATTCCATCTCAAATTTTGACTTTTTGAGTAACAATTTTGACGTTGTATCTCAAAATCTACAGACAATAAGGGCAAAAAAAGCAAAATTTTCATTCTTTTTTTAACCGGCAGAAATGGACTTGAAGGTTTAGTACCAGCAAGAATTTTACTCTACTTTCACCCCTGATTATAACAGATGCTGAGCCCAAAACATCAGAACTTTTTCCCCAAAATGTAACAACTTGTTAGAATTCATTGTTAAGTTTCAGGTCATGTTACCTATTTGGCTGTAACACACCTTCTTAAAGGACTATTTTTTATATATGAATATCTGAACATTGTTAATTTTCTTTAAACATGGCTGAGTTTTAACATTCTTTACATTATTCTGTTTATTTGTATCTTGTATTTACACTTCACTTGGACCAGACTGTTATGGGGGAATTTGGCCCATTAGCAATACTTTCACGGCCCGCCGGGGGGCCGTGGACCACAGGTTGGGAACGACTGTTTTAGATGAAAGAAATTCTGAGATCAAAGGACTTTTAGGAAGCAGATGAATTCTAGAACTCTGAGGCTAAAGGCGGGAAAACCGCTCAGTCTCAGGTCGTGTGTCACAGTCACAGTTTTGTCGTCAGGATCTTTGTGGCGTTCGTGTCCTGACCCGTGTGACTTTCTCTCTCCTGTTGTGAAGTTATTACGTGAACGGCAGAGACACGTCTCTGGAGGATTTTCTGGACCCTGCGGTTCTGGACACTCTGACCCTGAAGATCAAAGAAGTCCTGGAGGTAAAGTTTGAGAGGAGAACAGGTCAGAGGTCACAGTTTAGTGTCTGTCTCGTGGTTAACGGCGGCGTTTTCTCGTTTCCCGTTCAGACGGTGAAGGCGGCGTCCCCGGAAAAGCCCGTGTGGCTCGGAGAAACCAGCTCAGCGTTTGGCGGCGGCGCCGTGGGACTGTCGGACACGTTTGTGGCAGGATTCATGTGAGTTTGGCTGATTGAGTTTAGTGATAATTACCCATCAGCCCCGGTCTCATGACCCACAGCTGCTCAGAGTTAACAGGACTCACATGGAGGATCTGACCCTCCCCCCCCCAAGGTTTTTAACCCTGTGGTTCATAATGGTCACTACAGAAAACACCTATTTAAAACTTATTTACTCCGAATTTTTTTTTTTTGTCGATTAATTGATCAGTTTTGGTCTAAGATATTTTTTTTGTTCTTCTCTGAAACAGAAACTTGTCTGTCTTTAAAGCTTCAGAGGATTTCGTTTCACTTCCTTCTCATATCCAAACAGGAAAAACATTATTTTGAAAGGCTGTTAACAGCAGCTTCACCATCTTTCAGAAACTGTTTTCAGGACTTTGTCTCAGTGATTCACATGGAGAAACTGCACATTAATGTTTTAAAATGTAGAAATATAAATGGGAAAATTCTTGGGGCAATATTTGTAAATGTTTTGACCCTGTGGTGCATAGTGTCACTACAGTTACACCTATTTAAACTTATTTACTCCTAAATTCAATGGTTCATGTGGTGGAAATTCATATTAGCCTGTGTTAGGATATTTTTATTCTTCTTAGGGCCTGAAAAAATGTTTTCAATTCTTTTTCTGAACATATATATTAAAAAAAAAAATTATAGACAAACATTTGAGGGTAAAACAGCGTAATAACTATAAATTATTCAGTGTTAAAATGTTTCGCAAAGCATTAAAAAAAGATTATTCATGAAATTACCAAAAAAAAAAAAGAAAGGAAGTCAAACAAAGAAATAGTTTTGTTTACATTAATTTCACTCTTTTTTATGTTGAATGTTCTGTTACAAATATTTGAAGAAAAAAAATTAAAACCTTTTTTTATGCCTTAAGACAAATAAAAACACTCAAAGGAAAAATCCAGACACTGACTTCAATAATTCATGATTCATCAGAGGGTTAAATGACTCTTTAGTGTCAGAACCTCATGTGTTAATGCTCCATAGGCCAGTATCAGGGTCTGGTCCTGGTCCTGGTCCTGGTTCTGGCTCTGGTTCTGAGTCTCTCTCTCCCTGTAGGTGGTTGGATAAACTGGGTCTTGGAGCCAAACTGGGTCTGGATGTTGTGATGAGACAAGTTCTTATTGGTTCAGGAACTTATCACCTGGTGGACGAAAACCTGGATCCACTTCCTGTAAGAAAACATATATATATATATATATACAAAGATATGATTTTATATTACATATATACAGTGGGTATGGAAAGTATTCAGACCCCTTTAAATTTTTCACTCTTTGTTTCATTGCAGCCATTTGCTAAAATCAAAAAAGTTCATTTTATTTCTCATTAACGTTCACTCAGCACCCACTCTTGACAGAAAAAAACAGACATAGTAGAAAAATCCTTTTGAGCCAGTACAGCCATGAGTCTTCTTGGGAATGATGCAACAAGTTTTTCACACCTGGATTTGGGTGTTTTGCTGCCCCCCTGTGGCAGAAAGAGGAACTGCAGCCTGTAATTGTGTTGTGCTGCCCCCTGTGGCAGAAAGAGGAACTGCACCCTGTGTTTGTGTTGTGCTGCCCCTCGTGTGGCAGAAAGAGGAACTGCAGCCTGTGTTTGTATTGTGCTGCCCCCCTGTGGCAGAAAGAGGAACTGCAGCCTGTGTTTGTTTTTCAGGATTACTGGCTCTCTGTTCTCTACAAGCGTCTGGTTGGACCTGAAGTTTTAAAGGTCGAAGGTTTTCATTCAGGACGGAAACGAGTCAGGATTTACCTGCACTGTGCTCACAAACACAGGTGAGACTAAACACACCTGTTATTCACCTGTTATTCACCTGTAACATACCTGTAACACACCGGTAACACACCTGTTATTCACCTGTAACATACCTGTAACACACCGGTAACACACCTGTTATTCACCTGTAACACACCTGTAACATACCTGAACCACACCTGTTACACACCTGTAACACACCTGTAACACACCTGTAACACACCTGTAACACACCTGTTACATACCTGTAACACACATGTAACACACTTATAACACACCTGTAACACACCTGTAACATACCTGTAACACACATGTAACACACTTATAACACACCTGTAACACACCTGTAACACACCTGTAACACACCTGTAACACACTTATAACACACCTGTAACACACCTGTAACACACCTATTACACACCTATTACACACCTGTAACACACCTATTACACACCTATTACACACCTGTAACATACCTGTAACACACCTGTAACACACCTGTAACACACCTGTAACACACCTGTAACACACCTTTGACACACCTGTAACACACTTGTTACACACCTGTAACACACCTGTAACACACCTCTAACACACCTGTAACACACCTGTTATTCACCTATATCACACCTTTAACTCACCTCTAACACACCTGTAACACACCTGTTGTGACCGTGGCGTGCAGTAACCTCTCCGTCTCCTCCTCGCCGCAGGTACAGACGCGGCGCCGTGACGCTGTTGTCCATGAACCTGAGCCACAGAGCGGCGAGGATGTCTGTTCCCGCTCGTCTCTCCTCCAGCTCAGTGGAGGCGTTTGTTCTCGTGTCGGCTCAGCCCGGGGAGGAGGGGCTTTACTCCAGGTGCTGCTCAGTTCTTCCATTTACCTGTAAAAAAAAAAAACCCTCCTCATGTCACGGGGAAAAGTTTCAGCTCTGACCTTTAACCAAACTGTCAAACCAACAACTAAAAACAGTTTCATGACAGAGATCACTCACTGATAGGAATCAACGTCAAATAAAGATTTAACACTTTGATTTTTTTATTACATCATATTAAAAAATGCTCATTCTGCCTTTTTGTCACTAGAGAAACAATATGAAGGCACAAAACAGGTTTTTCACCACAAGTAATTTGCCTGATTATAATCTTTAAAATGAGATAATCTGCGTTAAAACAGGTTATTCATAAATGATCATTCTCAGCTTCTCCATCAGGTGAGACTGCACCAGATTCAGCGTTTCTATGACAACACAAAACTGTTTCTGTGATTTATGAAGTATTAATGATGGAAACAGGAGCTGGACTGACTGACAGAAAAGAGACAGAAGAGGAGAAGAAATAAAAACAGGAGAGAGATAGAGCACAGGCAACAACAAAGGTTTAATTTTAAAACTAATAATTTTGAGGGAAAAAGTTTTACAGTTTTAAAAGTTTTAGAAAAATCATCAGAAAAAACTTCATCAATTAGAAATAAAACTTCATTTTTTTTCTCAGTGAATCTTTAATTTACAGAGACCTGATGTGTGTGTGTGTGTGTGTGTGTGTGTGTGTGTGTGTGTGTGTGTGTGTGTGTGTGTGTGTTTCAGGTCTGTGACTCTGAACGGAGACGTTTTAAAGATGGTTGATGATCAAACTCTCCCTGACCTCAGAGGAAAACGCCTCCGTCCTGGCGAGCGTCTGCAGCTTCCTGCGTACTCGCTGGCGTTTTTCGTTTTCATCGACGCCGCAGCTTCGGCCTGTTTCTGACCTCTGACCTCTGACCTCAGAGCGGCGTTTCCCTCCTGAAGGTCGGCGTGTTTGACTCTGAGCTGATGAACCAAACAAACTAAAGTTGGTGCTTTTTTCTTTATGGGGAAATCTAAAGTTTTGTATTTATAGAAAACATCTGATGCTGTTAATAAAGTTTTGATAAATTGTCTCGTTCGCCTGAATCAGCGTTTTAATCTTAATTTGACTCATCAGCGTTTTAAGCAGCTTCATCATCTCTGCTGCAGATATAAAGATATAAACTCATGATTTTAATCTATGGGTCAATGAGTTGACGTCCCCTTTTTTTGTGTCTGAGTGCAATATTTCCTTCCATCATGAATTGAGTATTTCATCACATGTATTTCTTTATTCTATGAAACCTGTGTTATTTGAACACATCTTTAAACATAATTTTATATTGTACAAAAAAACACAAAACCAAGGAGTTTGGGGGTTTTACAGTCCACCACGTTGGCAGGACTGTTCATTCCACAGTAATTAAACTCTAAAAATTGAATGTCAGTTATTGTAGATGGAAATTAAAAATACAGTGGCATTATTTTATGCTTCAACCTTTTTAAATAAAACATTCTTTGCAAATAAAAAATAATTTTAAAGCTGTTGAGAAATGTAAAAAACTTTTGTCCCGTAATTTTCACCTTGTCAAATGTCAGGGTGGTGCAACCGTAACATTAGACTTTTATTTTAAAGTGAAGAGAATAAAACAGGAAACAGGAAACTGCATCAGCCAGAGGAGCCCAAATGACATTTGTGACCAAGTGGAAAAGTTTGTAGATTTCTCTGAAATANTATTGATAAAAAAGGTTTTTTCACTTCATTGGTGACTGGAACAATTTCCATGTCAGGTGGAACAACCAATGTAATAATGTGAAATGTTATTTTAACATCAAATTATTTATCTTATTCACAAATAAAAGAAATGAAACACACAAAATGAAAATGTATGAGTCACTACAGACACTTGAGAGATACTTGCCAATAATTTCACACAGAAAAAATAACAGGAACATATAAATATATTCTCATATATTTGGTTGCTCCACCTGACATTTTTGGGTGCTCAAATTAAAAATACTAAAAAATAATGAACCTAAAAACTTTGAAATGTTGGTCAACTACTGAAATCTGTTAGAAAACATAATTCTTCTCTCAGAAATATGTTTTTTATCCATTTTCAAAGAACTTTTCAAAAATACGTTTATAGACCCTCTTTTTGTCATTGACCCATATAAACAAATTAAAGCTGCAAACACAAACACGTCGTCGTTGTCGTCGTGAACTTTCCTCTGAGTCTGAATCAAATAAAGTTGCTCCTTCATTTCCTCAGGGACAGAAACTGTTGCTGCTGTTGTTTCAGGTGAACCGCTCCCTCCTCACCTGAGCTTCGTGTTTGTCTTTAAACCTGATTTAACTTTATTTACTCAGACATGTTCCTTTATGAATTAAACCAGCTTTTATGTTTATTAAAACAGTGTGAATGATTCTCTGATGCAGGTGAGTGTTGAAGAGTATGAGACTAAAGTTACAGAAATCATAATAACGAATGTGTGAAGCAGTTTTCTGATTCTCCACATGAGGGCGCTGTCGCCTTCCTTGTTGCTCACTGACAGTATTTAGAAATACTCTGTATTTTTCTTTTTTCTTTTTGAGTTTTCTTTCTAAAAGGTGAGGTTAAATACAATGTTTTATGACATAAATATGTTTACACAAAGCTGAATTAATTATTTTTAGTTTGTTGATAATAATAAGGTGACTTTAAATTAAAGTAAATGGAGGAAGTTAGGTTTGAGGAGAGAAACAAAATTGACTTTATCAGAAATTTATTTAAGAACCATGAGCAAAATTTATTTACAGAATCATAAAAGACAGAGTAGACAGAGTTTTGTTGATATTTCAAGTGTTTTTGTAACATCTCCATCTTGTTTCTGTCATACATGACTGCACTGTAAAAAAAAAAAGTCAGTAAAAAATATAACAAAAGCAACAATTAAGAACCTTAAAACCAATATCAGAAAGTCTAAATATAAATAGTATCTGAAGTTTACTGTATAAACCTGTTTATTGTTGTGCTACTAAACCTTAATTTAAAAAATAATAATAATCAACATGACACTGTACAAAAATCCTGTTGTTTTTATGGACAAAAACAACAGGATGTGTGTGACTGCTCAGTATTAAAGGTTTGTTTGATTTAATTCAAAGCTTTAAATTATACTAAATAGTCACAAGTGTAAAATATTTAGCCAATTAAATTGACAAAAAAAGCAATAATATTTTTGAGAGTGTACTCAACATTTTTATGTGTAAAAATCTTTCAACAATTGAATTAAATTAAAGGCAATACTACTTTTTTAGAGTGGACTTAATATTTTTGTGTAAAAATCTTTCAACAATTGAATTAAGTTAAAGGCAATATTACTTTTTTAGAGTTTACTCAATATTTTTATAAGGAAACATCTTTGAAGAATTAAATTTTGTGAAAGGGAAATTTTTATTGTGTGTACCCAGTACTTTTACTTTTTTTGAGTATAAATGTTTCACCATATAAATTACGTAAAAGGCAATTATGTTTTTAAGAGTTTTCACAATATAACTAAGTGTAAAAATGATTTAAATAGTGTCTGAAGTTTACTGTATAAACCTGCTTATTGTTGTGCTACTAAACCTTAATAAAAAAATAATAATAATCAACATGACACTGTACTGTACTCAATATTTTTATGAGTAAAAATCTTTCAACAATTGAATTAAATTAAAGGCAATATTACTTTTTTAGAGTGTACTCAATATTTTGTGTAAAAATCTTTCAAAAATTGAATTAAATTAAAGGCAATATTCTTTTTTAGAGTGTACTCAATATTTTTATGTGTGAAAACCTCTGAAGAATTAAATTTTGTAAAAGGGAAATTTTTATTGTGTTTACCCAGTATTTTTCTGAGTATAAATGTTTCACCATATAAATTACGTAAAAGGCAATTATGTTTTTAAGAGTTTTCACAATATAACTAAGTGTAAAAATGATTCACTGATAAAATTAAGTAAATGGGAGTAACATTTTAACCAAAAAAAAAAAAAAAAAAGTTTATAGAGCATTCTGGAATTTCCCCCTGTGGGACTAATAAAGGTTTATCTTATCTTATCTTATCTTATTGTGATCATGCTGCCAAGAATAGTTGTTGATTTTTTACCAGTTAAAAAAAAATAATATTACAGTTTTGAAGTCTTAAAAAATGTCAGGTTGTTTGTAAAGTTGTTAAATATTTCTCTGTTAATTCCCCTGTTAACTGCAGCTGCTGGTTAATTTCAGCAGAAACAACAGGATTATGTTTTTACAGTGCAGCAGCGCAGAGTAAATAAGCGCATTGACGGCTCCGTGGACCGTGAACGCGGCGCATTAATACCTCGTTAATACTACACTACCCACAGCCCCCCGCGAGCAGCCGCGTTGTAGGAAATCCGCTTGCGGCGGATTATTGTTAATCCGACAGAGTCTGGACGACACATCGGCTCAGGACGGAGCAGCAGCAGCGGCGGATCCAGCGGAGGCAGCGCAGCCAGCGGCCTGACACAGATGCTGAAGAGAGGCCCGGAACCAAGGGGCGAAGTTAGGGAATGATCTGACGCACTGTTCGCTGCTCCTGAACGCATCATCATCATCATCATCATCAGCGGCAGCGGCAGCGGCGTTTCCTGGACCCGCGGATCCACCTGACGGATCCGGACAGCGGCTCTGCCCCACAGCGGAGCTCAGCGCAGGGGAAACGCGGTGAATCGTTGCTCGAAGACACCCCCGTCTCCCTCCCTCTGAGTGTGAACCGCAGCCCGGCTCGGTTCGCTTCGGCTCGACTCGGTTCGGCTCGGTCTGCCGCCTCTTCGCCGCCTGTTCGCGCTGCCGCTCCGCTCACACAGCGAGCTAGCGCGGCTAGCTCAGCTCAGCTAACCCGTCAGGAATTCAGCCAGTTTCCTCTGAATTTCACCTTTTCTCCGGCCTGAGAGGAGCCAACACGGAGGGAGGATGTCGGTGAAAGACCAAAACAAACTCTCCACCATCGATCGACCCATTAAAGGTGAGTTTTACTCCCGTGTGTGAATCTTCTTCTCGGGGCAGGAAGTTAGCGCAGCTAGTTCGGCTAACAGCAGCTTCACGCGCCGCTGCACGTCAACCAGCACAGGTAATTCACTCAGGTGTGTTTCAAAGCAGCCAGGTGAATCTGATGGGTTTATCTCTTTAAGGGGGGAAAGTGGATTTAGTGAATTAGAACCAGAAACCGCCGCTGCTAATGAGTTAGCTGCGGTTAGCTGCGGCTCCAGATGTCAGCGCAGGTTTGACATTCAGCGCGAAACTGTCCGACCACCTGGACAGGTAAACACTGAGCTGTGCTGGGACAGGTGAGACAGGTGAGACAGGGGAGACAGGTGAGACAGGGGGGTTAGACTGGGGGAGGATGGAAATGAAGCTCTGCAGTGTGTGTGTGTGTGTGTGTGTGTGTGTGTGTGAGCAGTTACCTGTTCATACACTTCCCTAAAACTTCCTCATCTTTATTTACAATAATAATAATAATAATAATAATAATAATAATAATAATAATAGAGTGACCACATCCTAAATACCCCGAATGTTTAAAGGAACATTTCATATAATATAAACATAAATAACACAAAAAATCATATTTTCGTTTGTTAAAATATCAAAATAAGAAACTGACTTTATTGAGATTTTTTTTTTTACCCATAATCAGTCAAAACTTTGTGATTAAAAAGTCAAAATTTCGACTGTTAATGTTATAACTTTAACTTTGATGTTAAAAAAAATTAAAGTATCTCAAAATTGCAACTTTATCTCATCATTTCAACCTTTTTTCATAATTTTATCATTATTATGCCAAAATTTTGGCTTAATTATTTTAAGTTTTTGACGAATCTAAAAACCTCAACTATTCTTAGAATTACTTATATGATTTTTTTTTTTCAAAGCTTTTACTTCTAATCTCTTTTTTTTGCCTATATGAAGTCAAAATTTTGAGATGTAAAGTCAAAAATACTTTCTTTAAATTCTTGACTTTATCTTAGAATTTCAAACTTTGTCTGAAAATTTTGTCCTTATCTTGAAATTCCCATATTTTGTATCAAAAATTTCATCTTTTATTTCAAAATTCGATTATCTTAAAATCTAAACTTTATCTGAACAATCTCAACATTTTTTTTCTCGTGAATTTTTGACTTTATTGTAGAATTTAAACCTTTCTAAAATTTCAACTTTTTTCTCATATTTTTGAGTTTATTCTCTGACATTTATGGCTTTAATCTAAGAAAATTCGTTCGACTTTTTATCTCATTATTTTGACTTAATGTGGGTAAAAATAAATATAAACAGCGATCAGGAGTTAAAGAGGTGAACTATTATTTATCTGCAGTTGTTTGTCTGTAAAAGTGAATTTTTACTTCAGCATTTTCTGTACAAACAGTCAGAGTTTCATGTTTTCATCACGTGAATAATCAGAATAATATCAGTGTCTCAGTGCAGCTTTGATTTATTATAAATATCAATGAATTATGATGAAGAACAAGTTAAAAAAAACTCTTTTAAAAAAATCCCCCCTGACACAGTTTTACCTTCAAAAAGGAGGAAAACAAAAAAAAAAAAAGAGGAGTTTTATTTTCATCATGTTTTGTAGGAATAATAACTCGACCTTCATGGTCTCTCTGCGCAGTAACTGACTCTTTTTCAGTCGTATATTTAATATTTTCTCTCTGACTCTTTTTCAGTCGTATATATAATATTTTCTCTCTGACTCTTTAAGTCGTATATTTAATATTTTCTCTCTGACTCTTTTTCAGTCGTATATTTAATATTTTCTCTCTCTGACTCTTTTGAGTTGTATATTTAATATTTTCTCTCTCTGACTCTTTTAAGTCGTATATTTCTGACTCCTTTTTCAGTCGTATATTTAATATTTTCTCCCTGACTCTTTAAGTCGTATATTTAGTATTTTCTTTCTCTGACTCTTTTTTTTCAGTCGTATATATCTGACTCTTTAAGTCGTATATATAATATTTTCTCACTCTGACTCTTTTTCAGTCGTATATTTCTGACTCTTTAAGTCGTATATTTAATATTTTCTCTCTCTGACTCTTTTTAAGTCGTATATTTCTGACTCTTTAAGTCGTATATTTAATATTTTCTCTCTCTGACTCTTTTTAAGTCGTATATTTCTGACTCTTTTCAGTCGTATATTTAATATTTTCTCTCTCTGACTCTTTTTAAGTCGTATATTTCTGACTCTTTAAGTCGTATATATAATATTTTCTCTCTCTGACTCTTTTTCAGTCGTATATTTAATATTTTTATCTTATATAAATCTTATCTTTCTTTAATACTCTCTCTGGTTGTGGCTCCAGTTTCTCTGTGGGACGTTTCTTGTTGTAACACCGGTGTTGCGCCACATTCTGTGACCCAGATAAGTTTAATTCCCGGTGCTCTGACGGTTTCTGCAGCACTTTTAGAAAGACGAGCGTTTGACGGCAGCTGCTCCTGGAAACGATCCTCACGGCGTCTGAAATGTGGCACAAACGTCTTGAAAATGTGGGCGAGGCAGCTTATTTATACGGCAGCAAACAAACACGAGGCTGAGAAACTTCCAGAGTGTGACGGAGGCAGAGAGTGATGTAAAAAACAACAGGTAACTTCCTCTCACCTGTGCGTAGATCTTTGTTCAGATAAATCAGGAGGGAACAGGTGTCTGTGCTTTTTCTCAGGTGTCAGGTTTTGTCTCTTTGTCTCTGAGCAGCAGAATCAGGACGTTTCCACTCGTTTGTTCCTGGATCATGAACCTGAACCTGAGTTTCTGAGTGAAAACAAAAACACCGGACACACCTGAGGTTGACTGGTTCACCTGTCCGATGGTTCTGACTCTGTTTGTGGTTCTGAGACGTGTCCCACAGATTTCAGTCGCTGTGATAAAACAATAAGATTTTTATTCAAACTTTTAGCTACAAGACAGAAGTGTTCCCATCTGAATACATTGAGATTTGATGCCAGGAGAGCCTGAATTAAACAACAACTACTCTCTGATTGAAGCACTCGTAGCTGATGCTGCGTAAAGCTCCATAACAGGCTCATTTCTCAGCTGTAACAGATTTTTGTTGTTTTTTTTTCTATCAATTTTTGACACTTTTTTCACCTTTGTTGTTACTTCCGAATTTTTTTAAGCGTCCTCTAAATTTTTTTTGCTAATTTTTGTCATTTTTTGGCCATTTTGATTAGTTTTCACCCCTTTTTTTGTCACTTTAGGACCATTTTTTAAACTTTCTCACTTTTTTCTCGCTTTTTGTGTCACTTTACTTTTCACTATTTTTGCTGCTCTCTGAATTTTTTGATGCTTTTTCCAAAAAGTTTCTTGAAAATTTCTTGTTGCTTTTTGGTGATTTTGATTAGTTTTCACCCCTTTTTTTTGTCATTGTAGGACCTTTTTTATATACTTTCTCACTTTTTATCCCAATTTAAATGCCAAATTTTGTTGCTTTTTCTGTCAATTTTTGCACTTTTTTCACCTTTATTGTTATGGTTTTTTTTTGCTATTTTTTGTTGCTTTTTGGCCATTTTGATTAGTTTTCACCCCTTTTTTTTGTCACTTTAGGACCTTTTTTAAAACTCTCACTTTTTTCTTGCTTTTTGTATCACTTATTTTTTTCACTATTTTTGCTGCTCTCTGAATTTTTTGATCAATTTTTGTGGCTAATTTTTGCCCGTTTTAGTCACTTTTCACTGTTTTTTTGGCCACTTTTTAAATATTTCCACGTTTTATCCCAATAAAAATGCCAATTTTTGTTGTTTTTTATGTCTAATTTGACGCTTTTTCACAATTTTGCTACTTTCTGTACCTTTTTAAAGCTTCTTCCAAATTTGAATGCTATATATTTTTTTTTGATACTGTCTCAGTGTTTTCAATGTTCACTCTCAATTTAAATGACAATGTTTGTTGTTTTTTCTGTCCTTTTTTAACACTTTATTCACCAATTTTTGAGACTTTTCACTTGTTTTTTTTGTCATTTTTTCACCGTTTTTGCTACTTTTTTTACTTTTATTTTTCTAAAGCTTCCTCCAAAACTTTTCTTGCTAATTTTTGTTGCTTTTTGGCCACTTATAGTCAATTTTCACTCTTTTTTGGCCACTTTCTGAGGATTTCCATGTTATAACTCAACAAAAATGCCAATTTTTGTTGCATTTTTTGTCCATTTTTGACACTTTTTCACAATTTGTGCTACTTTTTGAACCTTTGAAACCTTTTCCAATTTTTTTCTTGCAAATTTTTTTTTTGCTTTTTGGCCATTTTAGTCACTTTTCACTCTTATTCGCCACTTTTAAGTAAATCCAAGTTTTAACCCAATTTAAATGCCAATTTTTGTCCAATTTTTACCTCCTCAAACTAAGTTTTATTTCTCCTCTTTGCTGTTTTTTCCTCTTTTCTCCACTTGTATAGTTTCTTTTGTAAAGGTAGTTTTTATCAGTTTGTCTCTTTGGTTGAGTAACTCTGGTGTAGAACAGAAAACTGTAGCTGATATTTTGACACAATTATAGAAACATTTCACTGTTTGACATTAGAATAAAACAACAGGACAGATTGTGATTTCATCTAATTTGCGATTAATTGCCCTAAAATCTGAAGGTGTTTTTAAACGACACAGGTTTGGTAGATTAAACATCACACATGGAAACATGGTCACTAAACATGCAGCTCGTGTCGTTGACCCTTTTGCAGAAATTTGCAGAGATTTTCATTTTCAGTATCTGAGACTTTTCCATTTGCAGACATTAATGAATCCGTGTGCAGCCTCTTTTTTTCAAACCTCACATTCACGGTCCAATAAATCCTGAATAATTTCAGACTTTTGCATCTTTAATCGGAGCAAGAACGAGTCCAGTGACCTGGTTAGGAATCTACAAACTTTATTTCTCTCTTATTTTTCATGGTGCAGAGGAAGTTTAGGTGATAATAAAACATTGAACTCAAACTCTGACGTTTCTGACCCAGCTCAGCGTGAGTCTGCAGATCCACGCCGCTCTTCTCCTTCTTCCTCTTCTTGATTTCATTTTTAAAGTAGTCTTCAGAGTTGACGACACACACACACACAGAAACAGAAACAGAGTGTTTCCTGGTGTTTGCTGTCAGAGTTTCAGACAAACTGTTTGTGGCTGATTTTCTGTCACGCATGAGAAACTCCTCCTCCACCCACGCACCCAGACGCCAACGCCACGGACTAAAACAAGAACAGGAAATTAAACACTTAAATTTCACATTTCAGACAAAATCTAAATCATTTTAACAGCTCGTTTGGATCCTGACTCTCTGACTCCTCATTATTCTTCTTCTTCTTCTTGAATCACAAGTGAGAAATAAACAACTGAAGAAGCAAAGTCCTGTCACAAACAGCTGCTTCATGAAGCAAAGCAACAATAAAATATCGTTGTGCTCTAAAGTTTGCAAACCCCGGTAGAGTTTATGATTTATTGCATCTTTCATCCAGTGCTGCACTGACATTTCTGGATTCTGAGTCATGAGGAAAGAAAAAGAATTGTTTAAGTTTCTGCAGGAAAAGTGAATCCAACTGTATAAAAGAGGAAAACCATTGAAAAGACAAAAATATGGTTAAAAAGTCAGAGTTTTGTGATAAAAAGTCAAAATCTTGTGATAAAAAAGTCCTCATTCAAATGTTGACATTCATATTTTGTTGAAAGTTAAAAAGTTTTTGAAATAGATATTGAGTATTTTGAGATGCTATGTTGAAATTATGACTCTAAATCTCTATAATTCAACTTTTTGTCTCAAAATTTGAGTCAATTTGGGCAAAAAAAAGAAGAAACCTCAACAAATCCATTTTTTTATTCCCATATTTAGAAAAACAGTCAAAATGAGGAGATAAAATGTTGAACTTCTGGGATAATAAAGTTGAAACTCTGAGGTTAAAAGTCACTTTGCGAGATAAATAACATTATTTAGAAAAAATAATTGAAATCTGGGGAAAAAAAGATCAATTTTTAAGACAAAACTTTGAGATATCAAGGTCAAAATAATGAGAAATTTAGTCAAAGTTACTTATGTAAAAGTCAATATTTTGGGATAAGAAGTCAAACTTAGGAGACAAAAAGTTTTTGGATAATTAAAGAGGAAAGGGATATAAAAAGATATCCAAGGAACTGAGGATGCCAATAAGCAGAGTTCAAACTCTAATGAAGAAGTGGAAAATGAGGGATTCTGTTGAAACCAAACCACGGTCAGGTAGACCAACAAACATTTCAGCTACAACTGACAGGAAAATTGTTCTGGATGCAAAGAAAAACCCACAAATAACTTCAGCTGAAATACAGGACTCTCTGAAAGAATGTGGTCTCTGGACATTTTTCTCAAAATTTCCTTTTTTTTTACTTCAAAATTTTAGTTTCATGATCTCAAAATCTTGAATTTTTTATCTGAAGATTCCGACTTTTTGTCTCAACATTTCAGCTCCATTATCCCAAATTTTTACCTTTTTTATCTTAAGATTCTGCTTTTATCCAATAAGTTTGACTCCACTTTCTTGTAATTGTAGTTTTCTTCAACTTAAAATATCAAGTTTTTTTTTCATAGTTTTGACCTTATAGAGGGAATTTCAACTTCCCAAACTTTTTTACATTTTCCCCCAAATTTCACTCTTTTTGCTTCAAAATTTTGATTTTTTTAACTTAAAATTCTGACTTTTGTCTCATCATTTTGACTTATTGCCTCAAATTTCAAGTTTTTTATCTCAGTTTTGAAATTTTTGGGATATAAAAAGGAATATAACTAGATATAAAAAGATATCCAAGGAACTGAGGATGCCAATAAGCAGAGTTCAAACTCTAATGAAGAAGTGGAAAATGAGGGATTCTGTTGAAACCAAACCACGGTCAGGTAGACCAACAAACATTTCAGCTACAACTGACAGGAAAATTGTTCTGGATGCAAAGAAAAACCCACAAATAACTTCAGCTGAAATACAGGACTCTCTGAAAGAATGTGGTCTGGCTGTTTCAAGATGCACAATAAGGAGGCACTTGAGGAAAAATGGCAGGAAATCATAAATTCTGTTAGAGTTTTTAAGCTTATGAGCACGACTGTAAACGAGGACGGTGGATAAAGCAGGAAACTGGGTGAGCGTGGAAAACGGCGTGCAGGAAAGAGGCCAATGAGGCGGCAGGTGGGAGGGCTGGTCTCATGGGGGGGGGGGTCTCTGAACCACGAGGCCAGAGCGGCGCCCCATTTTCTGTCACTTTAACTCCAGTTTACTCCTGTATGCAGACGACTCCTCGCTCTCTGTCGACCAAACTTTCTTCTTTATTTACACCAAAACAACAACAACCCGTCAGTTTCTCGCTCTTCTTTCCTTAAACTATCATCCATCGTTTTTCTGCCTCCTTTGATCCAGAGTTTCAAACACATTTCTGGTGACATCAGAGACAGTTTTTACGACATTTATTATTTTTCTACTTTTTTATACTGTGTCGTAGGATTAGTGACAATTTTATTTCTCTGATCCAAATATCGACTTTATTATAAGTGAACTTTCAAATTCAAAAAACTTTATTTATCTTTGAGAGACATTAAAGGCTCATAGAGCAGTAAACAACATAAACAACTGTAAATTTAATCTACCGATAACTCTGTCATAAAATAATAAAATAACTGAATTACATCATAATAAAAAGCTAAAAATACAACAATCCTCAATGATGAAATACTACAACACTTGAAAATAAGATACCAAAATACCTAATAAAATACTGATTTACTGTAGAATTAAATGCTAAAAATACTTTGTAATAAAATCCTACTCAAATAGGTGTAAATAAAATGCTAAAAATGCTAAATTCTTAATGAAATACTAAAAACTCGATGATAAAATACAAAAAGACTCAATAAAATAACAAAAAATGCTGAAATACTTCATGATTAAATACTGAAATACTAATATACTGAATGATAAAGTACTTAATAATAATATACTGAAATATGGGAGGATGAAATACTATATATATATATATATAATACTATATAATTAGATAATAATAAAAAATACCAAAAATACTGAATTACTTCATGATAAAAAGCTAAAAATACTACAATCCTCAATGATGAAATTCAACAACACTTGAAAATGAAACACCAAAATAAGTATTAAAATACTTAATAAAATACAGATATACTTTAGAATTAAATGCTAAAAATAATTTTTAATAAAATCCACGTATAATAAAATGCTAAAAATACTAAAATTCTTAATAATGAAATAATACAAACTTAATAAGATAATAAAACACTTAATAGAATACTGAAATACTCAAATACTTAATAATAATATACTGAAATTTTGAAAGATGAAATACTACACTTATTAATTAAATAATTATAAGAAATGCCAAAAATACTGAATAACTTCATAATAAAAAGATAAAAACACTACAATTCTCAATGATGAAATACCAAAAAAACCTAATAAAATACTGATATACTTAAGAATTAAATGCTAAAAATACTTTTTAAGAAAAAATTTAAAAATACTCATTAATGAAATACTTAAACATGCCATAATAATATGCCAGAAATACTAAAATTCTTACTAATGAAATACTACAAACTTGGTGATAAAATACAAAAACACTTAATAAAATACAAAAAAATGCCAAAATATCTCACGGTTAAATGCTGAAATACTAAAATACTTTAAGGTAAGGTACGTAATAATAATATACTGTAATATTGAAGGATGAAATACTATACTTATTAATTAAATAATTATAAAAAATACCAAAAATACTGAATTACTTCATAATAAAATATTAAAATTCTCAATAATGAAATTCTGTAATCCTTAATAATAAGGTTTTTGTTGTTGTTGTTGTTGTTGTTTTTTGTGTGTTTTATTTGTGTTGTGGTGTGTTTGTGTCTTTAAGCGTCAGCGTCTGATTGGCTCAGTGTGATCAGGAGGCTTAGGAGTGTAAAGCTGCAGGAGAGCGACAGGTCATTAAAGCTGCCTCGTTAAGACAGCTGCTCAGTCAGGAAACACACACACACACACACACACACACACACACACACACACACACACACCATTATCTCCTCCCTCTAACCTTTCAGCTCGCAAATATTTCACGTTTTAAGGACGTTAATGCCAATAAATCGGCTGAATTATTGTAAAAAAAAATAAATAAATAATAACAGATTTTTAAATTCTGCAACATAAATTAAACATCTGACAAATTTCAACCTTCCCTGGTGAGTTTGTAACATAAAAATATTGTTTTATCAATTACTAGACTTTTCAGGGGACCTCGTTTTGATTCCAGGCGACCTCATGTGGGGTCACGACCCATAGGTTGAGAAACACTGGTGTAGATTATTATTATATTATTCGATCAACTTCAGGAATAAGGAGAAATTACTGGTTTTAGCTCAGAAGTATCGCATCTTTTTAAGGTCACATGACACGATAAATACGTGTTAATGTATGTGCATCATTATAACACCTGAGACTTCAGGCTATATAAAAACGTAGATTTGAGACTTTATAAACCTGGAAATTTGCAATAAAGTCGCAACTTCGACACTTTTTAAAGTCCGAAATTAACGACTTGATTACACAGAAAAAATTCTTTAAGTTCCCCGCTATGTTGTCGTAGCAACAACAACAGCATCATCTGCATAAGTGTTTGAATTAAAGGGACGGTTTTTCATGGAGGGAATTAAGATGCAGATTCAGGTTCAGATCTTAAGTTTTATTGTGATATTTATGGTAACTGTTGTGAGAATTTATATCTGTATTTTTATTATTTATTTTAGTAAACACGTGAATTATCAGTGCTGGTTGTTTCTGTATATTATTGGCTCAAAGCTGAATCCTTCAGGGTCTTAAACCCAGTGCTGGACTCTGATCCTGGTGTTTCCATGGACCTGTTTGAGCTCTGAACAGATTAAATTCATGTGGATTTAATTTTCTGTGGATGGTCTGATCAGGCGGCTCATTAACCGTCCTGCTGATGAACCAACATCATCATTGATGCCTCTTTCTGAGAAACGCTGCAGCAGCTCATCCTGTTCAATGACTCTGTGTGTGTGTGTGTGTGTGTGTGTGTGTGTGTGTGTGTGTGGCTTAGTTACCGTTGGTAATCGAATCAGTCCGTCCCTCTGTGTAATGATTCTTCCTCATCCATCATTGATAAAGCTGGGCCTGAGCACGGAGCTCGCTCAGGAGGCTCACTGGGCCCCATGATGGAGCTCTGCCGTGGGGCCTAGTCCTGTTTTTTCAGATGATGGAGCCAGAGTCAGAGGAAATCCAGTTAGTGGCTGAAGTTTCTGTGGCTGAGTTTGACACGATGATAATTTTGACTCAATCTTCTGTTTTATACAATCGCCTGACAACTTGAGGTAAAGACCAATCAAAATTTTAAATAAACAAAATCAAACTGTTAGACAAATAATGATAAAATCTTGAGATGAAAAGTCATAATTTTTAGTTAAATAGTCAAAACTTTGAGACAATAAAGTATTTTTTTTAGATTGAAAACCAAAATTTTGAGATAAATTTATATAGAATGATAAAGGAGTAAAAATTCCGAATAATTAAGTTAAAAATTATTGATAAAAGGTTGAAATCCAAAATTTTTCGATCAAGTAAAAACTTGAGGTGAGGAAAAGTCAAAATTTTGAAATAATCAAACTTTAAGACAAATAAAGATAAAATATTGAGATGAAAAGTCGTAATTTTGGCTAAATTAGTCAAAACTTTGAGACAATAAAGTACATTTGATAATATAGTCAAAATTTTGAAATAATGAAGAAATTTTTTGGGGAAAAAAAGTAAAAATGTTGAAATAAAAAGTCCAAATTTTGAGTCAAAATGTCAAAACTTTTAAACAAAGACAAAATCTGGTGTCAAAATATCAAAGTTTTGAGTTAAATGGTTTAAATTTGGACTTTTATCTCATTTATTTGACCAAATGATGAGCAAAAAATTAAAAAAAAGGCAAAGCCAGTTTTTCATTTCTATATCTTCTATGTTTCGATCACAGAAAGTGTTCACTTCAAACAGAAAAGGAGTGTTTTAACTAAATGTTTGGGTTCATAAGTCACCATATATGTGTATGTGGTTTCTGCTGTTTTACTAAAAAAAAGAAACAAAACAGAATCAAATAATACAATAACAAGTTATCCAGTTAAATCAGAAACTGTTTCAGTTCACATTAAGCGTAAACACAGATTCACTGATGATTATTCCCTGATTATTTCAGCAAGACAATGAAACAAAGACACGTTCTGCTCCTGTTACAACAGCGTGGCTCTGTAGTAGAAGAGTGCAGCTAATGGCCCTTTCCCACTGACTCGTCTCAGCCCTACTCTACTCTCCTCTACTCGGTTTGTGTTGCGTTTCCATTAGCGCGGTACTACGCGGCAGACGCCAGTTTTTAGTACCTACTCTACCCTGGTTCTAAGAGAGTAAAGCTGATACTAAAAGGTGACGTGGACGGACTGCCGGTCACTCATTGGTCAGAGAATGTCGTCTCTGCAGCTTCTGACTCTGAACAAATCACTTACAAGAGGCAAAGGAATAAGTCAGCGACGGGTTTTTAATGACATTTAAACCTGACGGCACAGAACCAGACTGAATGAAGACAAAATACAGCCCNCCGCGTGCAGCAGCACCAGGCTGTTGTTTACCTCCGTTGTCATGACGACCCACATTGAGCCGCTGTATTACTTTAATGAAATCTTTTTAAAGCTTTTTTTTTTCCTTTAAAGACCACGGTGGCACATATGTTAGTACAAAATGATGTTTGTGTGGCGTTATAGATGAACATGCACGCACTTCTGCGCAGCACTTTAGCGCAGCTGTGTTATAAGATCCACGCCCACCGTGAGTCTGTAGTCGGGCTAGAGGAAAAGAACCAAACCCAGTAGAGACGAGGAGAGTAGAGCTGGAATTGTAGAGTGGAGAAGCTCCATAAAAGTGTTTATATAAAGTTGTAGTTCGATAACAATCAGCTCTGCTCCAACAGTTCACTCTGTGACTGTTTCACAGGAACAACTTTACAAAGGTGTCATCTTTGTGACCTCACACACTTCTTCCACACACTCCTGAAAGTATTTCACACACACACACACACACACACACACACACACACACACACACACTCGGAGACAGAGGAGCACACAGTGTCCCGGCCCAGTGGTCTACTTTAGAGAGTGAAACCAAACCAGGTCATTAACATTCAGCCAATCATGAGACGACTCGTGAACTGGTTCATCACCAGCTGAAGAAACCACACACACACACACACACACACACACACACACACACACACACACACACACACACACACACACACACACACACACACACACACACACAGCTGATAAGATGAGATTATTAAGAAGCTGAAGGGAAGGAAACCAAACCAGAAGTGTAAAATGAAGTGACACAGACCACTGGAGGAAGTGGTATTTAAATATTTGACATGGAGGCTTCAGCGTTTGAGCAGAGACGTCTTCATCAGAAACACTCAGAGACCCACACACACACTCTTTGGTTTATTCTTAGCGGGAAACTTTGTGGCATTTGTGTAGAAATGTCTTTCTTCAGCCCATTTTTCCTCAAGTGCCTCCGTATTGTGCATCTTGAGAAATATTTCGGTCTGACTGATCTCAAACAGCAAATTAAAAAACTTCAAACTGGATAAAATCTCAAGTTTTGGGACGTTAACACCTTTGTGAAGTTCTCTTGTTCTTGAACTTTGTCCCTGTAGGCCACCGTAGCTGCTGTGGCCGGCAGCCAGGCAAATATAAGCAAAGCAGGGAGTGTACAGCACAAACGCTGCTGTGTTTCTGTGTGTGTGTGTGTGTGTGTGTGTGTGTGTGTGTGGTAAATATTGGAGCGGCTGCAGACAAACACAGTTCAACAAACATCAACAGAAACAGAGAAAAAGCAGAAAGTTTGTTCAGATGGAAACAGAAACCAGGACACAGACGAAGCTCACACTCATGTAAAGATAAAAATCTCTCTTCACGGCTTTATTCTTCATTTTATCACCGCGTAAAAGCAGGAAATAATCATTAACCTTTATGGCAGGAGCTTGAAGTTTGGTCTGTACTTAACTTTACAGTTTTACAAACTTCTGATGAGCTGAGACAAATCTGCCAACCTGGATAAGTTTTCATATTTTACACCAGAGTTTCCCAAACCTTTTAAGTTTTATTACTCTCTCACAAAAAATTCAGTTTCAACAAATTCAAACCATAGAGAAAACAGAGCTAGCTTCATGCTAACGCATATGGGGAATTACATTGATACGCTAGCAGCTAAAGAGCAGGCAGTTTGACAAAAAATGTTCAAATTTTTAGAGAAAAAGTCCAAAATATTAGGAAAAGTAACAACTTGAGGTAAAGAAAAATCAAAATTTTAAATAAAAAAATCAAACAGTCAGACAAATAAAGATAAAAATTTGAGATGAAAAGTTGTAATTTTGAGTTAAATAGTCAAAACTTTGAGACAGTAAAGTATTTTTTTTAGATTGAAAACCAAAATTCTAAGAAAAGCCTAAATTTTGAAATCAGTTAATATAAAATGATAAAGGAGTCAAAATTTTTAAATAATGAAGTTAAAAATTATTGATAAAAAGTTGAAATTTTGAGCTAAAAATTTCTAAAATTTTTCGACAAAGTAAAAACTTGAGGAAAAGAAAGTCAAAATTGCAAATTTTGAAATGAAAATGGTATTTTTTTTTAATTATTAGACAAAACTTTGAGACAATGAAGCAAATATGATTATGGAATCCAAATTTTGAATTAATCAAGAAAAATATTATTGACAAAAAGTTGAAATTTTGAGAGAAAAAGTCAAAAATATTAGGAAAAGTTACAACTTGAGGTAAAGAAAAATCAAAATTTTAAAGAAAAAAATCAAACCGTCAGACAAATAGAGATAAAATTTTGGGATGAAAAGTTGTAATTTTGAGTTAAATAGTCAAAACTTTGAGACAGTAAAGTATTTTTTTTTTTAAGATTGAAAACCAAAATTCTAAGAAAAGCCTAAATTTTGAAATGAGTTAATATAAAATGATAAAGGAGTCAAAATTTTTTAATAATGAAGTTAAAAATTATTGATAAAAAGTCTAAAATTTTTTGACAAAGTAAAACTTTAGGAAAAGAAAAGTCAAAATTGCAATTCAGAAATGAAAATCGTATTTTTTTTTTTAATTATTAGTCAAAACTTTGAGACAATGAAGCAAATATGATTATGGAATCCAAATTTTGAAATAATGAAGTAAAATATTTTTGACAAAAAGTTGAAATTCTGAGAGAGAAAGTCAAAAATTTGAGAAAAAAGTCAATTATTTAAAACAAAGACAAAATTTGGAGTCAAAGTATTAAAGTTTTAAGATAAATGGTTCAAATTTAGACATTTTATTTCATTTATTTGACTTTTATTCTCAAAGTTCTGAGCTGAAGATGAGCAAAAAAAAACAAAAACAGACAAAAGTCAATTTTTTTTCTACAGTTTTTGTAGGTGGGTGTGGGCTTCCATACATTATTTATGCTTTTATAATAGAAAATGTTCCCTTCCATTAAAAAAAGGAGTGTTTTAAATAAATGTGTTTTATTAAGTCACCCTATATATGTGTATGTGGTTTCTGCTGATTTTGGACACGGCCTCTAGTGGACACTCGGGGAACTGCAGTTTGTTTCTACACTTCAGCATCAGCGTCATATTTTGCTCAGGTGTTTTTTTAATCTTCTTTAATATCATAAATCTCTGTGTATTGAGATAATTAGAAGCTTTTATTGTGAAAATACGGGCTGCAGGGATTGGTCTGTGTCGTCTTTTGGCTGCTGCGAGGACACAGAGCAGATTCTGCATTAATTTTCAGACATCTGTTAATAAAGATTACGTAAGCTCTAACCCTTTTATTCGCTCGGAGGCTGCGAGCGGAGGCGTGCGGCGTCTTTCGCTGCCATTGTGCGTTTGAAAAGGAAGCAAATTGCTCCTTTTAGGTCCAGGCTGCAGTTGCAGGTTGCATCTCATTTTCTGCTTTTAAAGACAAACAGTGTGAGAAGAAGGTTTGTTTTCCTGTTGTGCAACAAAATGTTTCATAACCCGGTGAAAAAGAAGAGCAGGTTGTTTTTTTTACTGAGTGATTTTCTCAAAGTGAAGCCTGGTTAGTTTCAACCTGAGAGTCAGATTCATCTGTTTTCCTCAGGTTAATCTGATCCGTGCGTCCTTCTCCAGAAGCTCTGAGCTGACAAACTCTGAGGTTTTGTCTTCAGGGCTGAACCATTTTAGAAAAACATCTAATTGTGATTTTTCTGGCAGATATTGCGATTTCAGTTCAATTTACAATTTTGTTTAAATCAAGCTTTAGTGAAGTTTTCCCAAAGTCCTGCAGAGAATTACATCAAACCATCAAAACATCAAAAGTTTTTACTGTAATACAAGGATGAAAATGAAGGTAAGAATTATTTTTAACTTAACTCAACTTTATTTATAGAGCACTTTAAAAAAAACCACAGCTGAAAACAAAGTGCTGTACACGTATGAAGAAACACTGAAACAAAGATAAAATCAGATATAAACACTTGTGTTATTGTTCCTAAAAACAAATTTAAGAACAATAAAAACAATAAGTAAAACAAAAACAAACCATAAAACACTAAAACAGAGTCAAGTCTCATGGTGGGTTAAAAGCAGAGGAATAAAAGTGGGTTTAAGACGAGTTTTAAAAACCTTTCAGATATAAAGGTCAATATTTAAGTTGAAAAGTGGAAATTTTGAAAAATAAAGACAAAATTCTGAGACCAAGTCAAAATTTTGAGATTAAAAAAAATCGAAATTTTATTTAATCAATCCAGCATTTTGTGAAAAAAGTCTAAACTTTCACATCAAGGGTCAAAATTTTAAGATAAAAGCAAATATCTGAGATAAAAAGTCACATTTTTGAGATTAAGCATCAAAATTTTGAAATAGAGGCAACATTTGAGATAAAAAAAGCGGAAATTTTGATATAAAAAGTCAGAATTCTAAGATTTAAGTCGAAACTATAATAAATAAAGACAACATGAATAGATAAAAGGCAGAATTTTGAGAAAAAAAAGAGATTTTGAGATAAACAGCCAAATTTTGACTTTTCTTAAACCCTTAGTCAAACTCCTCCACTGAGTCTGAACTTTAAATACGACTCTCACTATTTTTAAACATGACTTTTCAATTTTAGTTTTAGTTTTAACAACTGAAGAACAAAAAGAGCATCTTTGACTCTTAACTTTAAAAACAGTTGAGTGCAAAACAATTAAAATTAAATAAGTGATAATAAGAAAAACGAGATTCAACAATCCAGAGGAACAAAAGGAATTTTTCCAACAGGTTTATACTTAAACACGTTTGTGTGTGAAACAGCTGACACTAAAGATCCTGGGTCAGTCAGGAAAAAAAAAAATTGCAGTTTTGGTGAAAACATGATCGTGACGTCTGAAGTTGCGATGTCGATCAGAAAACGATTAATCTTTGAGCCCTCGCCGCCGCCGCCGTCTTCAGGGAGACTCTGGTCTGAGTGTGAGATATAAAAAGTCTGGAGTTGAGTTTAGAAAAACCACAGGAGACTCCTGAGGTGTGTGAGGGTTTGACTCAGTGTGGACTGATGCCAGCTGTCACACACACACACACACACACACACACACACACACACACACACACACACACAGANTAAAACAGGAGCTAAAGACTAAAACAGGAGCTAAAGACTAAAACAGGAGCTAAAGACTAAAACAGGAGCTAAAGACTAAAACAGGAGCTAAAGACTAAAACAGGAGCTAAAGACTAAAACAGGAGCTAAAGACTAAAACAGGAGCTAAAGACTAAAACAGGAGCTAAAGACTAAAGCAGGAGCTAAAGGCTAAAACAGTAGCTAAAAGCTAAATCAGGAGTTAAAGGCTAAAACAGGAGCTGAAGGCTCAAACAGAAGCTAAAGGCTAAATCAGGAGCTAAAGCATTTAACAAACTCCTGGATGTGTTGGCGTTGTCGGCAGGAGCTTTTAAATCAGAAACATAAACTCTTAAAGGCACAGAGCTTAAAGTGAGATTATATATTGGTCCTACATGAGTCAGCGATCGTGGTTACGTGGTCATATGTGACGTGTCATCAGCCCGATGGCGAGAAATGTTCCTCGCTCTGATGTTTCCCACGAGGCCGGGACAGAAACTGCTGACTCAGTTTCCTGGAAGACGTCGTCTCTCGGACAAACTGTGGATTGTTTTCATGAAGCTCCGTGTTACAGCTGAGATCACGGCGTCAGAGGAAACTGAAGCGTCTGCTTTGTGAAGAAAGAGTCTGTGAAAACGAGCCGTAAAAACACTGAGAAATTAATTAAACATGGAGATAAATGTTCAGTCAGTGTCTAAGAAACAGGATGTTCCTGATTAAAACAGAAATATATTTACGTTAACAGGCTGAAACTCTGCACTTTCACCCTGAAGCTGGAGCTTAAAGTCTGTAAATCTTATTCAAACGGATCAAATAAAACTTTCAGAACCAGAATCTGGACTTTTTGCTTCTTTATATTGAAATGATGAGTCAGCATTTCTCCTACTGAGCCCTTCTTTTTATTCTTGAACATTTTTCAGTTTGTTTCTTCTCCTTCAGATTGACTCCGATTTTTACCGTTCAAATTTTTTACTATTCTTCTTCTTCAGGAGATGATTGTGTTGACGTTTCACTTTTCTAACTATTAAACTTTTCTACTCATTTCACTTTTTGTCGCAAAATTTTCCCGCTTGAATTGAATGAGGAACTTCAACATTCAACTTTAAGAAGCCGAAACTTCAACAAACTGCCACTTACAGACTTTAACTCTAAAATGTTAACTAATCTTTCAACTATTCATGTGGAAACTCACAAGAATAAAGTCATAAACGTACGAGAACAACGACAGTGAGTTTATAACTTATTCTTGTAAGTTAACATCTTTATTCTCGTAAATTCATGACCTTCTTCTTGGAAATTTACAACTTTTTCCTGTAAGTTTACAGCTTTATTCTTGTAAGTAAAAAACTTCAATATTGTAAATTTACAACTTTAGTCTTGAAAGTTTATGACTTTAATCTCATAAGTTTACAACATTATTCTCCTTAGTTAATAACCTCACTCTCTTAAACTTACAGCTTTATTGTCATAAGTTTATGACTTTATTCCTATAAATTTACGACTTTATTCTCGTAGGTTCGTGACTTTTTTCTTTTGCAGTTTATTTCCTGTGAATTTACAATGTATTGCTCATAAGTTTACGATTTTATTGTGGTAACTTTACAACTTTATTCTTGTGACTGTACAACTTTATTCTCGTAACTTTACAACTTTTTGCTTGTAAGTTTACAACTATATTCTCATAACTTTACAACTTATTGCTTGTAACTTTACAACTTATTGCTTGTAAGTTTACAACTTTATTCTCGTAAGTTTACAACTTTATTCTCGTAAGTTTACAACTTGTTGCTCATAAGTTTACAGTCTTATTCTGGTAACTTTACAACTTAAATCTCATAAGTTTACAACTTATCGCTTGTAGGTTTACGCTTTTATTCTGGTTACTTTACAACCTATTAATTGTAAGTTTAAGATTTTTTCTGGTAACTTTAAAAACGTATCGCTCGTAAGTTTACAATTTTGTTCTGTTAATTTTACAACTTCATTTCACGTAAGTTTACGATTTTATTCCCTATATATATATATATATATATATATCCTATATATATCCTATTTGTCTCCCAGCCTGTCGTACAAAAAGCAAACAAACAAGATTTGTCTTTGAGTCTTAACTTTTGAAAATAATTCAGTGCAAAACATTTATAAACCTCTTTGGTAAAAAGAGATAAATCATAAAACAGGACAATAAAAAAAAGTTTGATCAGTAGACAGATAATGCTTTTATTGATCCCTTTAGGTTTGTCCATCAGGGAAATTGACGTAGTAATAATTAGTAATAATTAGAAAAACAGAATTCAAGTGTTACACCATGACATGTGTGTCTTAAACAGCTGACTCAGCAGATCCTGGTCACATGATCACCACGTCTGAAGTTGCGTGAACTCGATGAATCCTTCGCCGTGGTTGAGCCTGTGATGACCTTTAACGTTCTGTTTTAACGTTTTGCCCCCCCCCCCCTCCTGTCTTACAGCGGTGCCGTACCCCCCCGGGAACCGTCTGACGGTGAAGGACCTGTACGTGGACGGACGGCCCAGCGTGGAGCAGCTGAAGGCTCACCTGGTGAAGGAGGGGCGCCTGGAGGAGGAGGCGGCTCTACGCATCATCAACGAGGGCGCCAGCATCCTGCGCCAGGAGAAATGCATGCTGGAGGTGGAGGCGCCNNCCCTTCCAGTATTTCTGACCCCCCCCTTTCTCCTTCACACTTATTGTTCACACACATTTGTTTTTAACCCTTTAACTTCTCTGGGTTTGATGATTTTCTTCTTTAAGTTCATGAAATGAGCGAAAACATCAAAACAAATCCAACATTTTTATCCAAAAACTCTGAGATTCTTCACTGAAAGTTTCGTTAGATTAATTTAAATTTGAAGTTTTTTTATCATCCACATATCTTTTCTTATTTAAGTCTGTTATTATTTGACCATTCCTGTTCCATTAGTTGCATGTTTTCCTGTATGTGTGGTGATAAAAGAATAAAGGAGAATGAAAAAGTTCCATAAACATTTTCACTAAAAAAAAAAAAAGTTTTTGTATCAGGAGCTAAAGGCTAAAACTTTTATTGACCATGGAATTAAAGAAGGTGGACGCTGTTACGTGTTAAAATACCCAATTATGTCACAGATAATTGTTCTTTGTGGAGTTTTTAAGAGCATGATGAACGAAAGTTATTACAAAAACTTTTTAAAAAAAGCTGCTGTGAGACTAAAGTAAAAAATTTGAGGTTGATACTAAGAAAAACAAACTTTTGAGTCAAGATTTATATTTTGTTTGGAAATAATGAAAATAATCATCGACTGGAGACAATAACTTTATCAGTTTTTCAGTTTGATTTCTATGTTTTGTTTCTATAAAGGTGAATTTTTGTGTCTTAAAGAGTGAAATTCTCCGTTTTTTTGTTTTTATTTCAGTAACGTTAAGTTGTATCTCAGTGTTTTTATTTCTCTGACTTTTTTCGTTTCTGTGTCTTAAAGTGTGAAGTTTTCTTGTTTTATCTCAGTAATACTGTTAAGTTAAAGCTTCGTGTTAGAAACTATCCCTTGTATTTCTCTAGCTTTCTTTGTGTCTTAAAGTGTGAATTTTTTATGGTATTAGTTTTTATTTCAGTAATAATGTTAAGTTAAAGCTTAGTATTAGCAACAGTAATGTTTTTATTTCTCTGACTTTACTTATTTCTTTTTTAAAGTGTGAAGTTTTCTGGTTTTATCTCAGTAAAGTTTTTATTTCTCTAACTTCATTTATTTCTGTTTTAAAGTGTGAATTTTTAATGGTTTTAGTTTTTATCTCAGTAAAGATGTTAAGTTTTAGCTCAGTTATAGAAACAGTCGTGTTTTTATTTCGTTGACTTTACTTGTTTCTTTTTTAAAGTGTGAAGTTTTCTGATTTTATCTCAGTAAAGTTTTTATTTCTCTAACTTCATTTATTTCTGTGTCTAAAAGTGTTAAATTTTTTTGTTTTATTTCAGTGATGAAGTTTAATTTCCAGCTCAGTAATATTTTTATTTCTCTAACTTTATTTGTTTCTGTGTCTTAAAGTGTGAATTTTTAATGGTTTTAGTTTTTATCTCAGTAAAGATGTTAAGTTTTAGCTCAGTCATAGAAACAGTCGTGTTTTCATTTCTCTAACTTTATTTCTTTCTGTCTTAAATTGTTAAATTTTTTAGTTTTATTTCAGTAATGTTATGTTAAAGCTCAGTGTTTTTATTTCTCCAACTTTGTTTCTTTCTGTTTTAAAGTGTGAAGTTTTCTGGTTATGTCTCAGTAATAATGTAAAGTTAAAGCTCAGTATTAAAAACAGTAATATTTTTATTTCTCTAACTTCATTTCTGTGTCTTAAGTGTGAATTTTTAATGGTTTTAGTTTTTATCTCAGTAAAGATGTGAAGTTTTAGCTCAGTGTCAGAAACAGTCGTGTTTTTATTTCTCTAACTTTGTTTCTTTCTGTTTTAAAGTGTGAATTTCTCTGGTTTTATCTCAGTAAAGTTTTTATTTCTCTAACTTTATTTGTTTCTCTGTTTCAGTGTGTGGAGACGTTCACGGACAGTTCTTTGACCTGATGAAGCTCTTCGAGGTGGGGGGGTCTCCCAGCAGCACCCGTTACCTGTTTCTGGGCGACTACGTGGACCGAGGATACTTCAGCATCGAGGTATGAGCGTGTGTCAACGCCGCCGCCATCACGGCCGCCGCCGCCGCCTCTGACATGTTTGTGTTTCTGACATTTGGAGCGAGGCTTAACGCTGCGCCTTTAAATAGTCGTAGGAAATGAAAGACACACACCGTCTGCTGCTGCACACACACACACACACACACACACACACACACACACACACACACGCCTTGAACTTCGCCGTGTGTGTGTCCTGTTTCCAAAACAAGTGCAGGGAGCGGTGGGCGTGGCCTTGGTGGCGGCGTGGTCGTCTTTATTAGCTGCTGCAGGATTAGTGAACATCCTGGAACATTTTCTGTCCAAACCACAGAGACGGAAATAAATGAGACAGAAACAGGATCATCAGCAGGAGAAACATCATCTTCATCGATCCGGCGTGTTCCACTTTCACGTCTGTTATTCAGAGAGAACTGAGCGGCGAGCGAGTGAAACGGGTTCAGACGCCTGACCTCAGGGTCACAGCGACGACAGCTCTTCATTTACACAAAAAGAAAAAAAGAGTTTGAATCAGGTGATGGAGAAAAACCTAATTATTAAAGATCTGTTAGTAAAAACCAGGAGTTTCCTCTGATTAATAAATGATCAGCTCTGAAAAAAACACTGGTAACACTTCAGATTAGAGAACACATATTCACCTTTAACTCGCATATAAGTAGCTAATTAGTATTTATTAAGCACACATTAACCCTTTATTCTACCTGTGTTGCATCATGAATTCAGACTTTTCCATTTATTAACTCCTAATTATTACTTATTGACTACAAATTAATGAATATTTGTTCCCTAATGTAAAGTGTTACCAAAACACTTTATCTAATCCCAAACATGAAACAACAGCGTAACCGTCAAACTCTCAAATTTCCAACGGTCCCTGAATGTATCACGAGAGACGTCAGCAACGTGTGTAAACAGATTGAAAAAGAATTTAATCAACATTGCATTAATTCTCATGTCCTCTTTAAACATTTATGGAAAAGAAACCGTTTACTTTTGCGGTATTTGTAAAAAAAATTAAAATAAAACAAACGGAGAAAGAAAACAGAAAGAAAACAGAAAAGGAAAAAGAGTGAGAAGAGGAAATTAAAAGCAGGAACAAGAGATGGAAATAGGAAATAAGAAGAAAAAAGAGGAAAGGGATGAAAAAGGGTAAAGAGAAAATAGGGAAGAGAGATAAGAAAAGGAAATACAGAAAAACAGAAGATATAAAAACCAGAAAAGGGAAAAGAGAGAAAGAGGAAAGAAGAAAACTGAGAGAACAAAGAAGAAAAGAGATAAAAGGACCAAAAGTAGAGAGAAGGAATGAGAAAAGATAAACAATTAGAGAGGAAAAAAAAGAAAACAGGGAGAGAACAGAAGGAAAAGGGGAAAAAACAGGAAAAAGAGAAAAATAGTTTTTTTTAAGTTTTAAACTCAGGCTGTTTTTACTGAGGAAGAAATTAATGATTAAAGTTTAAATCTTCAGAGTCGTCGTGTCGTCGCTGTGATCAGGTTCAGTTTAGATTAAAGGAGATTTAAAACCAGAAAATTGTTTCCTTTTGCTTAATTTTGTAAAAAAACAAAAAGAGAAAAGAGAAGGTAATAAAAGAAAAGATATCCATAGGAAAACAGAAGAGGAAAACAAAAGAAAGTGGAAAGGGTAAGAGGGAAAAGAGCAAGAAAAAGAAGAGAATAAAGAAGGAAATAGAGGAAAAAAAGACGAGAGAAAAAGTAGAGGAAAGGGAACGAAACATGAAAAAAAAGGGAGGAGAGAAATATGAGAGAAAGGAGAGATAAAAGGGAAAAAGAGAGAGGAAGGAGTAAAGAGAAAAAAGTAAGAAAATAGAGAGAGAAGAGGAAAAGAAAAAGTGGAGGTTAGAGAATAGGGAGGAAAAAAGAGAGAGAATGGGGAAATGAAAAGAAATAAGAGAGAAAATTGACAAAAAATAGTGAGAAACAAGACAAAAAGAGAGAAAAGGAGAAAGACAAATTTAAAGAAAAGATGAAGGAGAAAAGGAACAAGAGTGTGTCTCTAAACTCTGTTTCTAAATCAATGATTAAAGTTTAAATCTTCAGAGTCGTTGTGTCGTCGCTGTGATTTAGTTTTGATTTAAAACCAGAAACAAACATAAACTTGTTCCAGTTTTTCTGGATTAAATCTGACGACTGATGCAGCAAAGACTAATGACAAACGTCAGCTCGACCCTGATCAGACGCTTCCTCATCTTAAAGTTTATTTTAAAGGACGAAGAGCTCGGTGACTTTCAGCTCCTTCGTCCTGAGGCTGTTTGTTCAACGGAGCGAAATCCAACATTTTAAAAACACACGTTTGGCACGAAGTGACCCAGATACATGAACGTGTTACTCAGAGAAAAGAGAGAGAGAAAGAAATACCAGAGGAAATTCTACCAGAGTTTAACAGAGAAAAGAGGAAATATCTCTGAGTTTTCTCTGAGTTTTCTCTGAGTTCAGTCTGGATTTTTTCAGAATCAGAGTCAGAGACGTTTCAGAGACTCAGACTCTAATGAAGCTGATTCATTTAGAAATAATTTCTCCACAGACTGATGCAGCTACAGTTTCCTAAAGATGATGTTTCAGGACGAGAAGAAAAAGATCAAACTTTTGTGATTTCAATTCTCGTCCTGATTTTCTTCAGTGAAGTTTTCACCGTGAACAGAAACATTTACAAACTTTTGATCTTATTCTCTGAAGTTTACAGTTTTATTCTCTGTCAGAAAAACGTGAATCTCTGTTTTTATTCTTCATCGTTTTTTTCTGAGAGGACGATAAAAACGATGGAATAAAAAGAACAGAGGCAGAAACACAGACGTCAAATACACAAAGAGTCTGAACCACGCTTTCATTCCTCCACCACCGCCGCTTCAAACCAGGATCAAGAGGAAGCTGCAGGAGCTCTGGGTAATGAGATTATATAAGTCTGAAGGCAGTTTACCCAGCATGCCCCTGTGCACAGAAATGTACCAACAAAGGCGTCTGCATAGATTTGAGGAAGAGAAGAGACGAAGTGTAACGATTCAGAGCAACGTCACATTAAATCAGCACTTTACGAAAAACAAAGACGACGCTCTTTAGTTTATATCTGTGGGTACGACACGACACGCCAACGCCAACGCCGCCATCACCGCCATCACCGCCACCCAGGGCTGCACGATATGGTCTAAAATCAGTACCTCGATGTAAATCACTATATTAAATGTTCAATTCAACCCTTTAATTAATGAAATGACACCAGTTTAATGATTCAAGCAGAACTTTCAGTCAGATTTATAACATTTGCTGCTAAAAAGGGAAAAATCAAAATCAGGTCAAGTTTAACAAACCGTTTACTCCAAAACACACTTTATATATATATTTAAAATTAAGCCTAAGGTATAAAAATTGGAAATGAAAATATGTTAGGGTGGAAAAAACTGGTCAAAAAGCAGCAAAAATTGGTGAAAATTGAGAGAAAACAGCAGGGGGTAATAATATAATAAACTAAAGGTGTAAAAATGTAGAAAAAAATAAGCAAGGTTGGAAAAAGTCAAGAACGACACATTAAAATTAGTTTAAGGTGGAAAAAAATGGTCAAAAAGCAGCAAAAATTGGGAGTTAGAGAAAGAAGTGGCAATAAAATTAGTCCAAGGTGGAAAAATTTAGAATAAAAATCAGTAAAGTCGGGAAAAAAGTAAAAAATTACACATTAAAATAAGTTTAAGGTGGTAAAAATGCTCAAAAAGAAGAAAAAAGTTGTGAAAATGTGGAGGAAACAGGAAGTGGTGAAAATAAAATGAAGCCTAAGGTGTAAAAATTGGAAATGAAAATAAGTTAGGGTTGGAAAAAAAAGTCAAAATTTAGACACACTTTATATATTTACATGTTTTCAATTCCAGTAAAATATTTCATTCAGATTTATTTATCTGGTTGAATGTATCACATGACTGTCTCTGTAGATTTCTAAAATTACAACAATGAAGATTGAAAACATTTGAAGAATTTAGTCCAAGGTGTAAAAATTTAGAAATAAATATAAATCAGTGTGGAAAAAAAACAATAAAAACAAAAAGTAGCAATAAAATTAGTCCAAGACTGAAAAAAGGGTCAAAAAGAAAAGGAAAAAAAACACAGTGTATTATAACATTACAGAAATAATAAAAGCATTTGTTGCAAATTAAATATATACATATATAACCATCAACATTTACAGAAATAAAGGCTTGAAATAATTCACTGGGTTTACTTTTCTGAAACTAGTGATGAAAAATATTGAATTTTTTATGCTTTTTTAAGTTTTTAGATGTAGCCCTTTAACAAACAGTTTATTTTTGAAATTAATCGCACAATAAATCACAGATGCAGTAAATAATTCTGTTCAGATTATTTCTGAGAGTCGTTCAGCTCTGATTCAGAGAATAAAGTGTCGTAGATTCAGTAAAAGTCAAACAAAGCCAGTTGTTTTTTTTCCTGGTGAAACTGCGGCAGAGCTGGTGATGATGTAACGGCGCCGCAGCCTGAACCCGTCCTCTGGTTCTGCTGGTTCTGGACCAACAGCTGCTCTGATCCTCGGTGAAAAATAAAAATCTGGGACTGAACAGGTGGTTAAAGCTGCAGGAACACGGTGGATGAGCCACAGCTGAGAGAGTGGGTTTGTTTGGAAGGAGGAAAACAAACCAGGCAGGAGTTTATCATCACGACCAGGAGGAGGAGGAGCAGGAGGAGGAGGAGGAGCAGGAGGAGGAGGAGGAGGAGGAGGAGGTCCTCCTCCTCCTCCTCCTCCTCCAGGAGGAGGAGCAGGAGGAGGAGGAGGAGGAGGAGCAGGAGGAGGAGGAGGAGGAGCAGGAGGAGGAGGAGGAGCAGGAGGATGAGCAGGAGTCAGAACCAGAAACTGTTTTTACAGTCGATTTTTTTCTATTCTACACCAGAGTCACCCAAAGAGACAAACTGTTCAAAACTACCTTTACAAAAGAAACTATACAAGTGGAGAAAAGAGGAAAAAACAGCAAAGAGGAGAAATGAAAGGAAGTTTAAGGTGGAAAAAATGCTTAAAAAAGCAGCAAAAATGGGTGAAAAATTGAGAGAAAACAGCAGGAGGTAATAATGTGATAAGATTAAGGTGTAAAAATGTAGAAAAAATAAGAAAGGTTGGAAAAAAGTCAAGAACTACACATTAAAATAAGGCCAAGGTGGAAAAATTGGTCAAAAAGCAGCAAAAATTGGGAGTTAGAGAAAGAAGTGGCATTAAAAATAGTCCAAGGTTTAAAAATTTTGATTTAAAATCAGTAAAGTTGGCAAAAGAGTCCAAAACTTCACATTAGAATAGGCCCAAGGTGGAAAAAACTGGTCAAAAAGAAGCAAAAATGGGTGAGAAGTTAGAGAAAACACCAGGGAGTAATAATATAATAAACCTTAAGTTTTCAAAATGTAGAAAAAAATAAGTAAGGTTGGAAAAAAGTCAAAAACTACACATTAAAATAGGCCTAAGGTGGAAAAAATGGTCAAAAAGCAGCAAAAATTGGGAGTTAGAGAAAGAAGTGGCAATAAAATTAGTCCAAGGTGTAAAAATTGGAAATGAAAATAAGTTAGGGTTGGAAAAAACAGTCAAAATTCAGACAAAATCAGTGTAAGGTTGAAAAAAATGGTCAAAAAGCTGCAAAAATAAATAAAAAAAGAAGAATAAAGAATGGCAAAACAATAAAAAAGCCGCAATAAAATTATTTATAGATGGAAAAATGGTCAAAAAGCAGCAAAAATGGTGAAAATTAAGAGAAAGCAGCAAGTATTGGCAATAAAAAGAAGTTTTTTAGAAATCAAAATAAGTAAAGTTGGCAAAATCAGAAAGAAGACATAAGAAAGGCTTGGGTGGAAAATTTTCAAAAAGCAGCAAAAATGGTCAAAAATCTGGAGACGATAGCAAGAAATGAAAATAATATTAAGTCTAAAGGAAAAAGATTTATAAATAAAAATAAAGGAAGGTTGCAAAAAGAGAAAACGAAGCAAAAGCAGCAACAAACGGTGATTAAATGGAGTCTGTGTGTGTGTGTGTGTGTGTGTGTGTGTGTGTGTGTGTGTGTGTGTGTGTGTGTGTGTGTGTGTGTGTGTGTGTGTGTGTGTGTGTGTGTGTGTGTGTGTGTTTCTACAGTGTGTCCTGTACCTCTCCCGAGACTTCTAGTTGGTAGGATTGTGCGAGAAGGACGAGTCTCCTTTGGTGCTCACGGCTGTAGAGTGTCTCATAAAGTGGAAGTTTGTCCTCACACTCACAGAAATTGTGAAATATGGACACACACACACACTGACTGGAGAGTGGACTCACACACACACACAGTGGACACGTCCATTTTAGTTCATGAGACTCGCCGTGTACGACGCCTGCATGGACGCCTTCGACTGCCTGCCTCTGGCCGCTCTCCTTAACCAGCAGTTCCTGTGCGTCCACGGCGGCCTGAGCCCCGAGGTCACCTGTTTGGACGACATCCGCAAGGTGAGAGGGAGGGGGCGGGGCCAGGGGAGGAGGTGGGAGGGGCTTAGAGAGCTGTTTATTTACTGCTGAGGGTTTGGATCAGGGTGTAACTGTCAGAACTTTTTATTTTGGTCAATTTTTTCAATTATATTTAGCTGAATTATATCCTTTCATTTTTATTTTTCATTTTTTTAGTAAAATAAATAACTGTTTTGTTGTAGTTTCTAAGTCTGAGGGAGGGGGCGGGGCCAGGGGAGGAGGTGGGAGGGGCTTAGAGAGCTGTTTATTTACAGCTGAGGGCTGATGTAGCAGGTTTGGATCAGGGTGTAACAGTCAGAATCAAACAAAAATACAACACTTTAAACTAATATTGCCAAGGATTTTATTGAATTATTTTTATTAATATAACATGTTTTGAAAATGTTTATCTTTTCTCCATTAAGAAAACTTATGGTGTTACTCAGACCATGTAATTAAGTTGATTAAGTTTATTTCTACATTTATTTATTTGTTTAATTTTAATTTAATTTTTTTGCAAAACGGGTCGGCAAAATAAGCAGAAGCTTCAGCCTACACCCTTTAATTAGTTTAAACCATTCTGTGATATTTGGATCTATGATATATTTGTTGTGCGTGGTCTTTAAATGCTAATCGAATAAACTGAACTGAAAAAATAAATAAATAAAAAATAATAGTAATAATAATTTCACTTCTTTAGAAAAATATTTTTTAAATAAGATTACTTTCAATTTAATTTTGGTAAATTTTGGGTTATTTGAACCTCTGTTTTGTTACATTTAATATTGTTTAATGTATTTTTTGGGATCAATTCTATTTCATTTTGATTAATTTTATTATTTTTTTTCATCTATTTGATTTAGTTTGGTTTCACTTTATTTTGTTTGATTGTTTGATTTTTTTTTTTGGTCATTTTTTTTCAATTATATTTAGCTGAATTATATCCTTTCATTTTTATTTTTCATTTTTTAGTAAAATAGATAACTGTTTTGGCCAGGGAGGATTTAATCTAATTTCACTTCTTTTTTTTTATTATATTGATTTCAATTTAAGTTTGGCAGATTTTGGGTTATTTAAAGCTTTATTTTGTCGAATTTAATGTTACTGTAATGTATTTTTTGGATCAATTCATTAGTTTTTTTTCATGTATTTGATTTAGTTTGGTTTCACTTTATATGTTTGATTCTATAGGTAAAAATGAGCTGTGTGTCAATTAAACTTTTTTTTTTGTCTAATTTTTCCCCTTTTATTTAGCTGAATTATGTCCTTTCATTTTTATTTTTTAGTAAAATAACTGTTTTGTTGTAGTTTTGGTAAATATAAGTCTTTGTGTTTAACAGCTGGATCGGTTCAAGGAGCCTCCGGCGTTCGGTCCGATGTGCGACCTGCTGTGGTCGGACCCTGGAGAAGATTACGGTTCAGAAAAGACCCAGGAACATTTTTGCCACAACAGCGTGAGAGGCTGCTCGTATTTCTACAGGTGAGACTGAGGGACAAACAGAGCTGCTTTGACTTTAGAGAGGAGCAAACGCTCTGAGCTGGTTCACACTAAAACTTTTCTGAGGATGAGAGAGCGCGCTCACACTGATACTCACCGTAAATATCAACACAAATATTAACACGAATATAAACACGAATATTAAGGTTGTTCAGGGTCTGAGGGAGGAGCAGCTGCTGCTTTAAGCCTCTTTTTGCCTGCAGGTTTGTTTTGGTTTGTCTCAGGAGCAGAAAGGTGACTCAGCTCTGTTTCTCTGCAGGATCAAACTCTCTGTTACTCTCTGTTTTTTCTTCTACTTGTGTTTTTTTTGTTGAATCTTTTCCTTTGAAGACTCTTTTTTTTTTGTTCCAGAGCAGCAGCTTCACCTGCGTCTGTCACAGCAGAAAAAAACACGTTCACAAACGTCTCTGCAGGTTTAAGAAACTGTAACGTCTAATGAAATTATAAAAATCCTTCATCAACTCTTCCTTCTTTGTTTACTGTACGTGTTTGAGTTAAAGATGATCTGATAAAAGCTCGAGGACAAGTTAATTCGAGTACGTACCCCGCGAGCACAAACTTCTTATTTTGAATTTCCCGTAACATTACATGTTTGTGAATTCCTTAGGTGATGATAAAAGTAGCCAAAAAATTTTAAGCAAATTGGAGCATTAAAAAATACATCATTTTTGGCGCCCTCTAGTGGCTGCGCCCAATGAGGTTTAACAAATCCTTTAATAACTTTTCATCATTGATGGTTCTAGTTTCTGATTTAAAGATGATCAGAAAAAAACTTGAATTTGTTCAAATACGTCGCCTAAAAATCTTCAAAAAAATGTTAAAACTTTCAGACCTGTAACTCAAAGTATTGGTTGGTCACTGCAGTTTTAAGTCATTAGGGGGCGCTAGTGAGCATCGTATCATTATAAAAGCACAAGAATCTTCAATTTTTCTCGGTATTTTATTACGAAATGTTCAGGAAGCGTAATTTAGGATTAAAGGAGCAAAACGAAAGGACAAAAAAAAAAAGAAAGAAAAAACTCCTCCTCCTACTCCTCCTCCTCTTCCTCCTCCTCTTCCTCCTCTCTCCTCCTCCTCCTCTCTCCTCCTCCTCCTCCTCCTCCTCCTCCACCTCCTACTCCTCTTCCTCCTCCTACTCCTCCTCCTCTTCCTCCTCCTACTCCTCCTCCTCTCTCCTCCTCCTCCTCTCTCTCCTCCTCCTCTCTCCTCCTCCTCTCTC
>RPOG01003320.1:6998-27143 GCA_008086565.1 Thalassoma bifasciatum
ACGTCACATCCTGACGCCCGTACCCTGAATATTCACTCTCCTTTCCACCAGAGGAATCCAGAGTTCAAACATATCAAAAGTTTCATCAAATTATTCCAAGTGGTGAAATTTCTCCTGTAAAGTCCGTTGTTTGTCTGTCTGTCGTGTCCGTTCTCATCAATAACAGCAGCTTCACAGTCTTAGAGCATTTCCTCCTCAATGTCAATGTGACAAAGCTGCAAGTCTTTGTTTTCAACAGGGTTCTAGCTGCAAGACTAAAGTCACCCCATCCTTTTCTGTTGAGTTTTCATCCCAGGACAGCTTGTGATAGACAACAAGTGCTCCCTGCTTGACTGGTCTTGTGTAATTTCTCTATTAGAGGGTCGTTTATTGGCTAACAGGCCTGTGACTCACTCCTACAGTAACCAATCACCTTACACTTCACAGGAAGCAGCTGCAGCCATTTAGATCATTGGTGAGACCTATTCACGTTCATGTAGAGGAACAATCTGTGACTGTGAACTAGAATTTCAGGATTTTTTTTCAAATTTTTTCCACACAGAGAGCAGAGTTGACTGAAAAGAGGACACTGAGCACTGATGAAGCTGGTTTTGTTTGTTCACCTGAGACTAAAAACTCTCTAACTCCTACAAAGTTTTACCTAAAAAGCTCAAATTTCATCCGGATGTAGATGAGAAGGTGTAGAAGTGATGTGGTGGATGTTTTATGTCTGACATGAAGCATCTTGGAGTTAATGATGTTTAAAAATAGGTTATTAAAAAAAGAAGAGTAAAAAAAAGTTGTTTCAGCTTCATTTATCCTGATGTGGACTTCAGCCACATATAAAAACATGACATTTTCTGAAACTAGAGACTTTAATCTTTAAAATAAGGAGAAACTGATGAGTTTTGACCTTATGGTTCCTCAGTTTAACAGGTAATGAAGCTGCAGCTGTGATTAGAGTCAGGTTCAGGTGAAGTTTAAAGTGTTAAAGAGGTTTAAAGTGGACCAGTCACCTCTTAAAGAGTTTAAACAGATTCTCTCCGTAAGTTTAAAGTGAGGAGGAAAGAAAAGTGTTGGTGTTTGAGTCTCAGCAGGTTCAGGATCCACTCAGGACTCAGGCGCTCGTTAGTTTCAGGTTTAACCTCAAACAGGACGAGTCCACAGAACATGAGGAGACGTTTGATTTAATTACGCTGTTTTCTGGCGTCGCCGCCTCAGAAAAACTGAGATTATGAATCAAAACAAGAAGACACAAAAGCTCAGATCCAGAGAAAGAGGAGTGAGGGAATAAAGCTCTGAGAAGAACAAACGGAGGAGATTTAGAAACAGCAGGAGATCAGGAGACGATTAAAGTCTTTGGCTTCAGCTCAGTCAACACGGCTCATGGAGAAAAACAGGATTTTAAAAAGCTGAGGAGTAAAACATCAACATTTAAAATGGTTTAATTTCATGATCTGAAGCAGATTCAGAGGTTTTTGAGCTTTAAAGAAACTCTTTTATCAAAGTGAAGAGTTTATCAGCTTTTATTTTGAAATACGTGTAAATATAAAAGCAAAGGTCCACCATTCCTACTGTGAAACACGGAGGTGGATCACTGATGTTTTGGGGATGTGTGAGCTACAAAGACTCAGGAAACTTGGTCCAAACTGATGAATGAAGGATGAATGCAGCATGTTATCATAAAATACTGGAGGAAAATTTACACTCATCAGCCCAGAAGCTGCACATGAGACGTACTTGGACGTTCACACATGACAATGATCCAAAACACAAGGACAAGTGGACCTGCCATTGGCTACAGCAGAAGAAAGTGAAGGTTCTGGAGTGGCCATCTCAGTCTCCTGACCTCAATATCATTGAGCCACTCTGGGGAGATCTCAAACCTGCAGTTCATGCAAGACAGAGCAAGAATTTACAGGAACTGGAGGCTTTTTGCCAAGAAGAATGGTCAGTTTTACCATCTGAGAAAATAAAGACCCTCATCCACAACCAGCACAAAAGACTTCAAGCTGTCACTGATGTTAAAGGGGGAAATACACGCTGTTAAGAACTGGGGGAGGGAAACTTTTCATCAGGCTCATTCTGGAAGTTTCTGGTCCATGAAAATGTTTAAGTGTTTTTTAAATGAGTGTGAAAGTTCAGGTGAGTTGGAGGAGCAGACGTTAAAGTCTGAGGTGATGAAGTTTAAAGTCTGAGGTGATGATGAAGTTCAAAGTCTGAGGTGATGTTGAAGTTTAAAGTCTGAGGTGATGAAGTTTAAAGTCTGAGGTGATGTTGAAGTTTAAACTCTGAGGTGATGATGAAGTTCAAAGTCTGAGGTGATGTTGAAGTTTAAAGTCTGAGGTGATGTTGAAGTTTAAAGTCTGAGGTAATGAAGTTTAAAGTCTGAGGTAATGAAGTTTAAAGTCTGAGGTGATGTTGAAGTTTAAAGTCTGAGGTAATGAAGTTTAAAGTCTGAGGTAATGAAGTTTAAAGTCTGAGGTGATGATGAAGTTTAAAGTCTGAGGTGATGTTGAAGTTTAAACTCTGAGGTGATGAAGTTTAAACTCTGAGGTGATGTTGAAGTTTAAACTCTGAGGTGATGTTGAAGTTTAAACTCTGAGGTGATGAAGTTTAAAGTCTGAGGTGATGTTGAAGTTTAAACTCTGAGGTGATGTTGAAGTTTAAAGTCTGAGGTGATGTTGAAGTTTAAAGTCTGAGGTGATGTTGAAGTTTAAAGTCTGAGGTGATGAAGTTTAAAGTCTGAGGTGATGTTGAAGTTTAAAGTCTGAGGTGATGAAGTTTAAAGTCTGAGGTGATGTTGAAGTTTAAACTCTGAGGTGATGTTGAAGTTTAAAGTCTGAGGTGATGTTGAAGTTTAAAGTCTGAGGTGATGAAGTTTAAACTCTGAGGTGATGTTGAAGTTTAAAGTCTGAGGTAATGAAGTTTAAAGTCATGTTGAAGTATAAACTCTGACAGATCTGAGCAGAGGAGCAGAAACACTTTGGTTCATTTCCCGACTTTAAAGATCTGCAGCGACAGATGGATCCATTCTGCTGAACGCCAACAAATGAAGTCATACATCTGCTCCAGATAAATATATCTTCATTAAATCCAAACTCTGAGCTCCAAACAGAAACACTCAGAGATAAAATAATGACTTTAAGAGCAGAAGAGAGGAGTGATGAAGAGCAGAGCTCATTATCTCCTGATGATCGAACCGTGAAGGACACGTTCTCCTTAAAGTCTTTATGTTTCTGAGGCAGATTATAAAACAGGAAGAGAATAAAAACAAAGTTTGATTCTTCACTGAGCTGTGGCAGTTTAATCTCCAGAAGACGGATGTTTGACTGTGTTTGTGAACACATCAATATTTTCTCTTCATTGCTCTACATTTCATACAAACGTTGATAATAAAAACTCTGAATGTGAAACGTTGGCAGCGTTTCAGGAAGAAGTTTATCTGAAACACTCAGACTCTGCAGAAGAACCATGAAGTTTTTCTGAAGAGAACATTTACTCAGTCACTTTTTTAGAAGTTTGTTTCTAAACTGGTTTTTCTCTGTGAGCTCAGACTTTTCTTCCTCTGCAGAAACTCAGAGACGTCTCCAACCTGAACTTCACCTTTTCTCTGCAGGTTTCCTCCAATGACAAGTGATTTTAACATCTAAAAACTAACTTTGAATATAGGAAATTAACACTGTAAATATCAACAACGTATCTGTGACTAATAGTAATTACATTTTGGATAGTCAGAATTTTAATTCAAGATATCTGTGAGTCAATTTAGACTCAGAGAAATGACATCACTTTTTTCCATTCGTGTAAACTGAGTTTTTCATTTCAAATATCCAAAATGTGAATTACAGATATCTGCAAATGAACTGTAGATATCTGTAACTCACATTCAAGATATCTCCAAATACATTTTGACTGGTCAAAATTCTATTTACAGATATCTACAACTCATTTCTCCTACTCAAAATTTAATTTTGGATATCTGAAAAATGAATTGAGGTGAATTAAATATATCTATAACTCTAATTCTCTCTGGTCCAAATGTATTTAGAGATATCCTGAATGTGAGTTACAGATTTCTACAGATCTTTTCCTCCCAGAGTTTCTCTGACGGTTCAACGATGCTGTTTTCTGTCGACTGTTACTGACTCCAGGGAAGCTGCTGTCACTCAGCATCTCTCTCTCTCTCTCTCTCTGTCTCTGTCTCTCTCTGTCTCTCTCTCTGTCTCTCTCTGTCTCTCTCTCTCTCTCTGACAGGCCCCCTGCTGAGTATTCACATCACGCTGAGATCGTGACCACACAAACTGAGGACGCTGACATTTCTGCTCTGACTCTCAGACTCAGGAGCCTGAATGAACGTGAGCTCGCTCTGATGACGACGCTGAGGATGAAGGTGTGAACGTGCTGAACGTGGCGGCGGCGTTTGTGTGTGTTGTTGATGTGTGACTTTGTCTTTGCATGGTAGAGTTTGAACTGTCACTTGTAGATGTAGTGATGAACTGTGTTAACTGACAATGGTTTTCTGAAGTGTTCCTGAGCCCACGTGCTAATATCCTTTACACAATGATGTGGGTTTTTAATGCAGCGCCGCCTGAGGGGCCTTCAAAAAGCAGCAAAAATGGGAGAAAGAAAAAGCAAAAACAGCAAGAAACAGCAATTAAGTGAAGTTTAAGGTGGAAAAATGGATGAAAAGTAGCAAAAATGGGTGATAAATGGATGAAAACAGCAGGAAGTGGCAGTGAAGTCAAATAGTAGACATTTAGAAAAGTTTCAGGTGGGAAAAAAGGTAAAAAAACAGCAAAAATGTCTTTGAAAAATAGTAAAAATGGATGAAATGTGGCATAAGAACCTAGAAGAAGCAATAAAAATAAGTCCAAGGTGGAAAAAAATGGTCAAAAAGCAGCAAAAACGGGAGAAAAAGAGGCAAAAACAGCAAGAAGTAGGAATAAAAATAAGCTTTAAGGTGTAAAAATGTAGAAATGAGTTAAAGTAAGGGTAGCAAGACAGTCAAAAAGAAGACATTCAAATAAGTTTCAGGTGGAAAAAATGGTCAGAAAGTAGCAAAATGCTTTTTAAAAAGAGTAAAAATGAAGGAAATGTGGCAAAAAAATAAGTATTAAGAAGAAAAAATGTTCAAAAAGCAGCAAAAATGGGAGGAAAAAAAGCAGAAACAGCAAGAAGCAGCAATAAAGTTAATTCTCTGAATCTTTTGATGATATTATGGTCTGTAGATGATGAAATCCATCAATTCCTGCAGTTGGACAAAGTTGAGAAACATTGTTGTTAAACTGTTGGACTGTTTGCTCACGCAGTTGTTGACAAAGTGGTGAACCTGGCTCCATGATCCAAGCAGCTGTTTTTTCAGCATTAACCAACTTTAACAGACTTTTGTTCAACCTGAACAAGATTTTTAGGAACGAGGTGCAGGAATCAAACTCAATATTTACAAAGAAACAATAAAGTTTATCAGTTTGAATAATAAATATCTTGTCTTTCTGGTGTTTCCAATAGAATTTAGGGTTAAACAGGATTTAAAAATCAATGATTTCTGTTTTTATTTACATTTTACACAATGTCCCAGCTTCAGTGGAACTGAGATTGTACTTCCTGTCACATCCTGACTGTCAAAGTAAAATCAGAGGGGACACAGATGAATATCTCTCTCTCTCTCTCTCTCTCTGTCTCTCTCTCTGTCTCTCTCTGTCTCTCTCTCTCTCTCTCTCTCTCTCTCTCTCTCTCTCTCTCTCTCTCTCTCTCTCTCTCTGTCTCTCTCTCTGTCTCTCTCTCTCTCTGTCTCTCTCTCTGTCTCTCTCTGTCTCTCTCTCTCTCTCTGATAGGATCCAGGACACGACTTTGACATTTATCAACGTTTTCATGCTCAGTGTTCATTTGGAAAATGTCAAAGTCCAGGGAGACCAGCAACAGATTCAAGCCTCAGAGGACACACACACACACACACACACACACACACACACACACACACACACACACACACACACACACACACACACACACACTCTGATTCAGGATCATTTCTGATCTAAAACATTCAGTTGTTCATGGTCTTTTATTTTGAAGGTTTGTTCTTTCACCAGCTGCAGGTTCAGACTCTTCACAACATTTATCAACAACTACTTCAGAGCAACTTCTCATTGCAACATGTCTTAGTGCAACACATCTCTTTGCAATCTCAGTATAACCCATCTCATCACAACTTTCTTTAGCTACATCTCATTGCAACTTTTCAGCAACTGCTCATAAAGTTTTCTCTTATTGAGTCGTCTCATTGCAGCATCTCATCACAACTTCCAATTACAACTTCTCAGCAACTTCTTAATGCAACATCCTGTTGAGTCGTCTCATTGCAACTGCAAAGTGCAACTTCACAGCAACTTTTCAGCAACATCTCATTGAGTATTCTCGTTGCAGCATCTCATTGCAACTTCTTGTTGCAACATGTCTTATAACAACAAGTTTTATTGCAGTTATCGAGTTGCTCATTGCCCAGTCTAGTTGCACAGTCTCACCCCAACATTTCCTGTTTTAATGTGTTTCATTGTTGATTCTTTGTTTTCAGAGTTTGAACTAAACGACTTCAGCTCTGATTCTGTTTCTGTCTCTTTTCTGGTTTTGACTCGTTTCCTTTTATTCTGAAAATCCCTGTTTGGTTTTATTTGGTTCTTTTTCTGTTTGTAAACGTTTAATCTCTGCTCTGATCTTTTTTTTATGGTCCAGCCTGAACCACTGCCTGGGTTTGATCCCAGCATGCACCTGGGCTCCGTCTATCTTCAGAGCCACAGACTCAGAACAGAAACGATTTCTCTGAGGTCGACCACGGCGAGCGGCGAGCGCCACTTTAACACGACGACCACGATGGAGAGTGAGGCGGGACAGATTCACCTGTCTGAGATAAAACGACTTCAGAGAGGAGTCATCAAGGTGTGTGTGTGTGTGTGAGTGTGTGAGTGTGTGTGTGTGTGTGTGTGTGTGTGTGTGTGTGTGTGTGTGTGTGTGTGTGTGTGTATCCCTCTCATCTCTCTGCTCGGAGACGATAATGGAGACAGTAATGGAGCAGATCAGAGGAGGAACCTGAGGACGAGTTAATGGAGGAGGAAGAGAGAGAGAGAGAGAGAGAGAGAGAGAGAGAGAGAGAGACAGAGAGAGAGAGAGAGAGAGAGAGCATGTTTCTGTCTGTCACCTCCTCGTTCGTCCAAACCTGCAGCTTCTTCCTCTGTTCAGCAGTTTCAACATTTTATTTTCCTGCAGATTCTCACTCAGAGAAAAGTCTGAACTAGAGCTGAAACATTTAAAAATAATCTAACTGTGATTATTATTTATTATATTCTGATTTTTTTTTGTGTGATTATTTCTAGTTTCCATGTTCTCTGTTTTTTAACAAACTAACAGTTTCATTAATTACAGCACAACAACAACAACCCACTACCACTACAACTGGGACTGATTTTTACACATTTAAACACTTTTACCTTCTTTTTTCAACACTTTTGGAACATTTTTTGATATTTTCTCACTATTTTCCAAGTTTCATACCAATTCTTTTGGACCATTTTTGTGGTTTTTGCCCATTTTTTTTTTTACACTTTTCACTCCTTTTTGCCAATTTCGGACCATTTTATTTACAACAAACTGACTTTTCTTTAAGTTTAATCCCAACTTCCATGCCATTTTTGTTGCTTTGGCCCATTTTACCATTTTTTACTGGTTTTCATCACTTTTTTTCACCATTTTTGCTTCTTTATGAATTCTTAACATGTCCTCCAAAACCTTTTCTTGATAATTTTCATTGCTTTTTGTCTATTAAAGTCACTTTTACCTTATTTTTGTGCCACATTTGGAACATTGTTTTGATACTTTCTCACTATTGTCCAAGTTCTCTCCCAATTTTCATGACAATTTTTGTCATTTTTGCCCATTTTTTGCCACTTTTCACCATTCATTGCCACTTTTGAAACACTTTTTTGCAGCAAACTGATTATTTACCAAGTTGAATCCCAACTTTCTTGCAATTATTGTTGACTTTGGCCATTTTTACCGATTTCTACTTCTTGTCTTCACTTTTTTAAGCATTCTTTTTACACTTTTACCTTCTTTTTTCACACTTCTGGAACTTTTTCTCACTATTTTCCAGTTTTTACCCAATGTCAAATCAAATTTTTGCTCTTTTTCGACCATTTTAGTCACTTTTCACTCTCTTTTACCACTTTTGTACCATTATTTTTGCAACAAACTGACCATTTTCCAAGTTTAATTCTTAAACTTTCTTGCCATTTTTGTTGACTTGGGCCATTTTTACCACTTTGTACTGTTTTTGTTTTTTTTTGGTCACATTTTAAAACCATTTTTTCCGCTCTCTGAAATTTTTAAAGTTTCCCCCTTATATTCTTTTTTGCTCATTTCTGTTGCCTATTGGCCATTTAAGTCACTTTTCACTCTTTTTTTACCTTTAGACAATTTTCTGCAACTGTCTGACCATTTTCCAAGTTGAATCCTAATTTTCTTGCCATTTTTTTTGTTTTTTTGACCCTGGCCATTTTTTTTCTACCACTTTTCACTATTTGTTTTATTTTTAAATCATTTTTTTCTACTTTCTGAAGTTTTGAAGTTCCCTCCATTTTTTTTTTTTTACTTTTTTTGTTGTTTTTGTGCCCATTTTAGTCAATTAACATTCTTTTTTTGCAGAGTTTTTGTGTATTTCCAGGTTTTATCCCAATTTAAATGCCACATTCGTTGCTTTTTGTCCATTTTTTCCTCCTCAAACTAAGTTTTATTTCTCCTCTTTTCTGTTTTTTCCTCTTTTCTCCACTTGTATAGTTTCTTTTGTAAAGGTAGTTTTTAACAGTTTGTCTCTGTGGTTGAGTAACTCTGGTGTAGAACAGAAAACATCTGCTGAATAAAAAACTGTTTCTGACCGAGCAACACTCTGGAATAATTCTTGAATAATTGAAATCAACGACATGCTCCAGAATCCAGGAAACATTTTATAATTCTGCTGTTATTCAAGAACAACATCAGCGTTCTAGAGTTTCTCTTTCTCTCGTTATAGAAAGAAGGTGAAGTTGCATAATTCTGGCAATATCCTAGAATTCTGGTGACATTTGCGACGTCAAAAGAGAAATATGGCGAGGTTCAGAACCAGGTAGAGTTCTGTCTGAGCTGAAGCAGAAGCAGAAGCATCAGACCAGTTTCTGAGGATCATCAAACAGCAGCAGCAGGTAGGTGGAGCTGTGGATCCATGAACTAAAGTTTCTGCCTCATCAGCAGTTTTCTCTGGTTCCTCTGTGACTGTGACAGTCGACTCTTTCACTGAGGCTCTGTCTCCAAACAGCAGCTTCTCTCAGCTGATCTTTGTTGATCTTTGTTGGTCTTTGTTTGTCTTTCTTTGTCTGCACAGAAACATCAAATCCTCCTTCTGTCCTCAGAGAGATGAACGACTCTGACTCTGAGTCTTTGCTGAGAGTAAACACAGAGTTTGTGCAGTTTCCTCTGTCACATTAGACATTACAATCACAAACACAAACATGCACAAACATAAACAAACACAAACAAACACAGTCTTCCTCGTGATTCTCTCGTTCTGCACCGTTCTCTGATGAACCCTCAGGCTCCATCAGCTGCTGTTAAACTCTCTCCCTCATGTCTGGTCCTGATTCTCTCCATGACGTCAGAGAAACTTTAAACCTTCAGACCACGTTCACTGTTTTCTTCAGGATGATGCAAAGTGTCTGCTCTGATTGTCGTCACCTCGACCTGATTCTGTCTTCAAACAAACAGCAAACAGAGAGAGAAGCAGACGCCTGACCACGCACGGTACCATGAGCCAGAACCAGGAGCTACAGGAGGTGGAGGAGGTGAAGGAGGTGGTGGGGGAGCTGAAGGAGGAGCAGGTAAACTCCTGCAGAGATTCAGGTTCAGATCAGCTGGTGTCTCTCAGTCTGGACTCTCTGCAAACACATTTATTAAAGCATTTCAAAATAAAATCCTTCTCAGGGCTGAACCATGAACTCACTATCAGCTCTGCAGGGATTCAGTCTGTAAAGATTCAGTCTGTAAAGATTCAGTTTGTAAAGATTCAGTCTGTAAAGATTCAGTTTGTAAAGATTCAGTCTGTAAAGATTCAGTCTGTAAAGATTCAGTTTGTAAAGATTCAGTTTGTAAAGATTCAGTTTGTAAAGATTCAGTTTGTAAAGACTCAGTTTGTAAAGATTCAGTTTGTAAAGATTCAGTTTGTAAAGATTCAGTCTGTAAAGATTCAGTTTGTAAAGATTCAGTCTGTAAAGATTCAGTTTGTAAAGATTCAGTCTGTAAAGATTCAGTTTGTAAAGATTCAGTCTGTAAAGATTCAATTTGTAAAGATTCAGTTTGTAAAGATTCAGTTTGTAAAGATTCAGTCTGTAAAGATTCAGTCTGTAAAGATTCAATTTGTAAAGATTCAATTTGTAAAGATTCAGTCTGTAAAGATTCAGTCTGAAAAGATTCAGTCTGTAAAGATTCAGTTTGTAAAGATTCAGTCTGTAAAGATTCAGTTTGTAAAGATTCAGTTTGTAAAGATTCAGTCTGTAAAGATTCAGTCTGTAAAGATTCAGTTTGTAAAGATTCAGTTTGTAAAGATTCAGTCACATTTCTAAGTCAGACATTTCTAAGTCAGACATTTCTAAGTCAGACATTTCTAAGTCAGACATTTCTAAGTCAAACATTTCTAAGTCAGACATCTCCAGTGTCCGAGACCATGTATACCAGGTGTAAATTGTGTCGTCCTGATTGGTGTTTATGTACCTAAATTATTTCAAATTTTTGACCTCAGATTGACTTGAGACAGTGGAATATAACCAAGCTTTCTTTGAGGCTAAAGCAGTTCAGCTACAGGCCACTACAGCCACTTTAACTGGACTAAACTGAACTGGATTCTAACTGGACCCTGACCAGATTTTACTGAACTCTAACAAAAATCAGGAAGGACTCAAACCAGATTATCATTGGTCTCTAACTGAACTCAGAGTGGACTCAAACTAGACGACAACTGGACTTCATCTAGTTTCAAAGACGGCAACTGCAAACCAACTGTGCACTGACTGGACCCTAACTAAACTAACGGGACTTTATTTTTTCTGGACGTACAGTCTGCAGAGTCTTCATGTTTCTAAAGAGCAGCAGCTTTAAGTTCATTCATCTGTTTGTTTGGAATCATGAGTTCACTTTAACAAACACTAATGATAATTAATCATGAATTTCAATCTTTGATATCAAATGTGCAAAGTATGAAGTGAAAAGAGTTAATCATCTTCTGTTCTCATATCAAGTATGTTTTTACAGTGTGATATTTATAATCTCAGTTTAACCAGAACCATCAGTCACAGGTTTGTTTTGTTCCACATCAGTGAAGATTAGAGGAGAAAACAGATCAGTGTTAAATCTAAATACTACTCACTGATTTTAAATATTTAACAAAATAAAAAAACTCTGCTTTGATTCTGCAGCAGCTGCTGATTCTCCTGAGAGAGGTCAAAGGTCAATCACTACAAGAAAACACTAAAGATTATTGTTAAAATTCATCCTGGACTTCCTGTCAGAGCTGATCCAAACTCACAGCTCCTCCTCCTTTATCCTCCTCTTCTTCTCCTCCTCCTCCTTTATCCTCCTCCTCTTTTCTCTGAGGTTTCTTCAGAGAAAATCTGACGCAGCTTCAGTTCAGATATTTTTCATCTTTGAAACAACGTTTGATCTCAAATCCTCTGAAATCAAACTCTCAGCTTTTCATTTGGGTAAACTTTGATTTTATCTTCCTTTAATTCCTCCTTTATTCTCCTCACTAACTGGATTAATCTCATCATCGATTCTCTTTTATATCTTTTTGTCGTTTAAACAAAGTTATTGTGACAGATGAATGAACGTTTCTTATCGTGGAAGTGTCAGACTCAGCGTCAGAGACAAATCTGTGACTCACTAATCTCTGCAAACACCTGCAGACTCACGCTTGAAGGTTTTAGAGGTTTTAGAGGACGGAGAGGTGACGGAGGGATGGAGGGATGGAGGGATGGAGGATGAAGGGATGGAGGGATGGAGGGATGGAGGATGGAGGATGGAGGGATGGAGGGATGGCTTCAGGGCAGAGAGATATAATGAGATGATGGAGTGATTGTGAAAATGAAAAGCGGTGGCGTTGGCGGCGCTGACAGATGGAGCTGTCGGGGAATCCCTCGCCGCTCAGAGACCATCGTCAGCTGATTCAGTTATTTCAGGCTCAGTCTCACACTTCACCTCCTCCTCCTGCTCCTCCACCTCCTCCTCCTCCTCCTTCACCTCCTCCTCCTCCTCCTCCTCCTCCTCCATCTGAATCACACTCATAAAGGAAGAATCCTGGATGTTCAGACTGAGCGTGTGCAGGTTTTCAAACATGTTCTCACGGTGTAAAAATCCCTGAATCTGTCTGAAACTGATCAAAACATTAACCTCTAAAATTATATAAAACTCAAGATTTTCACCAGACAAACTGAAACAATGAGACTGTCACAGGATCTTTAACTGCTGACACATGGAGGGGCCTCAAACACCGAGGTCTGCCATCAGGGATCAGTTATTTAAATATCAGGGAGTCAATGATGAAAAATATTCATAAAATTCTTAAAAAATAGAAGCCTGGTCTAATGAAGGTTCAAGAAAATTTTCCTTAATTTCATCAATTAATGATAAAGTAAGAAAACAAAGGTTTATGATAAACTGATCACATATACTCATCTTCACCTGTCACTGCCAAGATTTTACAACGTTACAGACGAATTAAAAAGTCACATTTAATTTAAGTCAAGACTTTGAGATGAAATGTCAAAGATTCCAGTTAAAAAGGCAAAACATGTCTGGATAAAGAAGTCAAAATTATGAGATTAAAAGTTAAAGTTTTGGGTGTGACCCCAAAATTTTAATACAAATTGGAGGTAAAAACTAGAAGTTTGAAGAATGTTAGCCAAGATTTTCAGGTGAAAATGCAAAATTTGGGGAATGGGAGTGAAAATAAAAAGATAACTGATCAAATCTGTGGGATTAAAAAGTACAAAAAAAGTCAAAGATTTGGGATCAAATGTCGAAATTTTAAGAATATAAGTTAAAGTATGAAATAGAAAAAATTCAGAATTTTGTGATAAAGGAGTTAAAAACACTCTGTCCCAGGAAGAAAACTCTAGTGGACACTCAGGGAACTGCAGGTTATTTAACATGGAGCTCTATGGGACTGACTCACTGCTGGAGACAGACTCTAGTGGACACTCAGGGAACTGCAGGTTATTTAACATGGAGCTCTATGGGACTGACTCACTGCTGGAGACAGACTCTAGTGGACACTCAGGGAACTGCAGGTTATTTAACATGGAGCTCTATGGGACTGACTCCCTGCTGGAGACAGACTCTAGTGGACACTCAGGGAACTGCAGGTTATTTAACATGGAGCTCTATGGGACTGACTCACTGCTGGAGACAGACTCTAGTGGACACTCAGGGAACTGCAGTGAAGATAAACGTTGTTTTTTTTTCCGTCCTGATGATGAACAGAGCGTTCCTGTGTTTCCAGATGAGAGCGTGAGATCCTCGTCCTTCACATGGAGTCGAACAAGCTGCTTATTCTTCGTCACCTTCCTCTTCCTCGTCCTCTCAAAGCTTTCTTCAGCGGCGTGTTGGGCTGTTTCCCAGAGCGCCGCTGAAGCGTCTCTGTGAGAGTGGAGCCAGACGGCGTTTTAGAGGCCGGAGAGGATTCAATCCTGACTCCTCTGTTCCTCCTGCTCCATGCAAACACTGAGGTTAATCTGAGGGATGAAACGAGGACGTGGTCTGAGAGTTTCTGATGTTCGTGAATCTCGTGTTGTTGCCTCTGTTAAAGGAGGATTTCTGGTCTCAGAGTCACAAACACAAACTGCTGCTGAGTGAAGGTTTGATCCTGTCACAGATAGAGCTGAACGATTTATCGTTTTCTGATCGAAATCACAATTTCAAACATGGTGATCATGTGATTTTTTCCTGCTCCTGACTGACCCAGGATCTGTTATATCAGCTGTTTCACACACACCTGTCTTTGAGTGAGAGACTGTTGAAAAAATACTTTTTTCTTTGGGATTGTTGAATTTTGCTTTAATTGTTTTGTATTTTATTTAATAAACTTGACACAATTAAGAATATTTCGCACAACGTAATTTTTAAAGTTAGGAGTCAAAGATAGCTCTTTCTGTTCTTCAGTTTTTAAAACTAAAAATACAATTTAAAATGTTTAGAAAAAGCAGGAATTGGTGTTAGACTCTGGGTTTTGAGAAAAGTCAAAATTCGACTATTTATCTAAAAATCTTTTTAATTTTTTTTGCCTTTTATTCCATAATTTGTATTTATTTCGTATAATTTTGACTTTAATCTTAGAGTTTCAACTTTTTATCTCAAACGTTGCCTTTATTTCAAAACATAGACTTTTTATCTTTGACTTTTGTCGTCTTAAAATTTTGACCTGAAATGAGAAAGTTTGGACTTTTTTCACATAATGTTAAATTGATTTCTTAAACTCTGGAAGTTATTGACTTATTGTCTCAGAATTCTGTCTTTATTTCTCAAAATTTCCACTTTTCATATTAAAATATTGACCTTTTATCTCAAAGTCTGAAACAATTCTTACCTTCAGTTTTTATTTTCATCCTCACATTAAAGTAAAAGCTTTTGATGTTTCAATGGTTTGATGTAATTTTCTGTCAAGTTTGTAAATGTTACTGTACATCGTGAAAACTTCACTAAAGTTTGATTTAAAGAAAATCGTGAATGGAATTGAAATCGCAGAATCTGCCGGAAAAATCTCAATTAGATCTTTTTCTAAAACCGTTCAGCTCCAGTCACAGATGAATCTGCTGCTGTTAAAGGAGGATTTCTGGTCTCAGAGTCACAAACACAAACTCTGCTGCTGAGTGAAGGTTTGATCCTGTCACAGATGAATCCTCGAGTGCTGCTGTTCTCCTTCTCGTTGTTGGATTATACAGAGAAAAGGAAATTGCAGAGCTCTTATTATTATCCGCTGCCTCTGAGTGTTCGAGCAGAAACAGGAACTTTATCTTTCCCCTGATTCACTTTTTGTTTTCTGCACTTTATGAAATGTCAGAGAGACATTTCCATTTAGATTGAACTTCCTGTTTTCACACTCTGTGCTCTGAGCGGTGTTAGGGCTCAGGTGGAGCTGAGGGGGGGGGGCACACCTGACCTGTGGAGAGGTCGCTGCTCCACCTGAGACACCGAGAGCGATCAAAGAGAGAGAGAGAGAGAGGAAGGAGGGAATCAGAGGAGAAACACTGAGGTTTGTCGTCAGTGTTGGGCAGTAACGTATTACTTTTGTAATATATTAGTCTTCTCTGAAGCTGAATGTGTCAAAAACTAAAGACATGATTGTTGACCTAAGGAAGTCCATCTCTTTACCTCCACCTACTGTTATCAAAGATGCTGTTGTTGAAATGGTGGAAAACTACAAATACCTGAGTGTAGTTCTGGATAATAAACTGTGTTTTGAACCTCAGGCTGATTTTACTTCCAGGAAGGTTCAGCAAAGATTATTCTTTGAGGAAAATGAGAACCTTTCAGGAGTCTTCTGAGATGATGACTCTGTTCTACAGAAGTTTTATTGAATCTGTTCTTACTTTTTGTTTTGTTGGTTGGTTTGGAAACATGAACTTGTCCAGTAGGAACCGTCTCAGAATTTTGTTTAAAACAGCTGAAAAATCTCCTGAACCCAGCAGACGGGGCTGATTTCTATCTTTAACAGACAGGTCTGAGGAAGGTTTATGTCATCTTAGATTGTTGTAATCATCTGCTTAAAATCAAGTTTGAGCTTTTACCCTCTAACCGTCGTTTTAGGTTCCTAAGAGGAGGACTAAAAGATTTCAGGGCTCTTTTATCCCCAGTGCAACTCATTTACTTAATGGCAATAAGTTTGTTGGTTGCTCATGTTTCTCTTGCACTATCATCATTGTTGCCCTATTTGCACTTTCACACTTCGCACTTTTCTGCATTAACTTACATGTTACTTTCCATTTTTTTGGTTTGAGCTCGGGTCTAAACATGTCATCGCCTTTATATGTGTACGGTGTTTCTTATCCTACCTCTTTTTAGTCATTGTGTTGTGTATCATTTCTGTATTTTAGACTTTTTACTATTGTCATTGTGTCTTGTCCTTTGTGTGTTCCTGCTGCAGCACCAATCTCCCTTGACGGGACAATAAAGTAATTTCTGATTCTGATTCTGGTAATAATATTACTTTTACTAGTAACGAGTAGTGTAACGAGTTACTCGTAAAAATCCAGTAATAATATCACAGTTACTCACCAAAAAAGTGACTGGTTACTCGTTACTTCTTCAACGTTGTTATCTCTGATTTAAAATGGAATAATCCACAAATGAATGTCGTCATGTTTGTCTGATAAACAGCGAGGGAGCTCCAGTCATGGTTGACAGATTTGTGGTTTTCCTCCAGAATCCAGCAGCTTTTAGGCTCAGCCGCGGGTCATTTTCGTGGCTTCTTTTTAAATATTGTTTTCAAATATAAATACGCCCGTTACTGCAGGTTAGTGGAGGAGAAAGACGACAGGATCATGTCAGATGTAAGTTTTGTCCTTTTACTCCGTCTCTGTCATAAAACATCGACTTTGACTGGATTTAAATAACTTTGTCTCTCGTTCTCACAGGTGTATTTCATGTTTCTGTAACTTTGATGGATTCATAGTCTGCAGAAAATAACGCACCTGCAATTCCATTCCTGATTTAGAGGTCATGTTCAAACTCAGAATCATGAGGAGAAATAATAAAATAATACATTTTATTCATAACGCACTTTTCATCTCTAAGAAATCTCAAAGTGCTACAAGGACTTCATAATAAAAATAAAATAGGTCGCAGAAAGCAGGAGAAAATCAGTAAAAACATTATCCAGGTTATGATGGAATATTTTGCTGACAGACAAAGATATCAAGAAAAAAAATATCTAGAAAAAAAAATCACTCAGGCTTAACAAATATCAAAACTGTGGACTGGAGAATCAGTAAACAGCATCCTCTCTTATTAAAGGACACATTCACCAACTTGATGTGTAACTACAAGTAATATAATCAGTAACGTAATATATTACTTTTGGCAGGAAGTAATAAGTAAAGTCATTATATTACCTTTTAAAAAGAGTAACGAGTAATAAGTTTACTACTTATTTTCAGTAACGGGCCCAACACTGTGGAGAGGAGAGAGAGAGAGAGAGAGAGAGAGAGGAGGGAATCAGAGGAGAAACAGCAGAGTTTGTGTTTGTGTGTTTGTCGGCGTTTAATCCTCGTCTCTCACACACACACACACACACACACACACACACACACACACACACACACACACACACAGACGCAGACACAGATCCCGTCTGTGTGATCTCAGATTAAAGACGCCTCTGATTCTCCAAACGAGCCAAAGTGAAGGATGAATCCATTCAGTCAGCTTCCTCTGCTCCACCAACACAATCATCAGACGGAGAAATCAATTAGTTTTTATTCTTTCTTCTGTTTCCTCACAGACAGAAAGTGAACGCTCAGCTGCAGAGGAAGGAAGGAAGTGATGCTGGGTCAAACATCCGTCACCGCTCAGAGCTGCTCCTCACGGTTACGCAGCAAAGAAACAGCTTCAGGTCACGATGTTGGAGTTTTAACGTCATTAAAGATAAAAACAGATCAAATAAAGAAAAGACTGAAGCAGAGAGGAGCAGCATGAAGCTCCATAACCTAAACTAATAAACACTGAAGGGGCCTCAAACACTGAGGTCTGCCCATCAGGGATCAGAACGTTAAAATTAGTGAAATATCAGGGAGTCAATGATGAAAAATATATATACAATTAATAAAAAATGGAAAAATTGAGCTGAGAACTTTTCTTCTTTAGTCTAAACATCCCTCTGACACATGACCCTGGTCCAATGAAGGTTCAGCAAAATTTTCCTTTTTTTTTTCATCAATTAAAAATAAAGTAAAATAACAAGAGTTTGTTATAACCTGAACAGAAATATCCATCTTTACTCAGTCACAGGATCCTGTCACTGCCAAATAACCTGACGTTTCAGACGAATTAAAAAGTCAAAATAAAAAGATAATACGTCAAATTTAATTTAAGTCAAGACTTTGAGATGAAATGTCAAAATCATGAGATTAAAAGTTAAAGTTTTGCGTGTGACTCCAAGAGATACAAGAAGTCAAAATTGGAGGAAAAATCTAGAAGTTTTAAGAATAAAGCCAAGATTTTCTGATGAAAATGCAAAATTTGGGGAATGGGAGTCAAAATGAATAACAGGTCAAATCTGTGAGATTAAAAAGTATAAAAATTTCAGATTAAAAGTGGAAATTTTGGGAAAGAGTCAGCAAATAAACTCACTCACACCTCGCTCTAAACACAAACCTGATTATTATCAGACCTGCTGACATGATGAGGTCACCATGTAAGGATCTCCTGATTGGTTCATGACCCATTGAAGGGGCGGAGCCTCAGACACCAACATTTACAACCGCTACATTCAACCACATCCACCTCTGAGCTTTCTTCTTCCTCATCCCCAAAAAACATCTTCCAATGACTGTGATCCATGAAGTCCTGCTGAAGTCTTACAAACTGCAGTTCCCTGAGTGTCCACTAGAGGCTGAAACAGCAGAACCACAAACACACACACACACACATTCAAAGAGCTAAATTAACCAACCAAGCTTTTGTCTGGCATCAATTTCTTTATTTCTTTTTGTCATTTGGTATTAGTAAGACCTGATAAGTATAAAAACTTAACTATGTTTTTATAGAAGAAGTTCCAGTTGTGCCCAAAAGTTTCATCCTCTGGTGATTTTGTCCTGATAACACAAACACAAGTCGACACAAATGTGTTTGACTAAAGGAAAAGTGAATCCAACTGTATAAAAGAGGAAAGGGATATAAAAAGATATCCAAGGAACTGAGGATGCCAATAAGCAGAGTTCAAACTCTAATGAAGAAGTGGAAAATGAGGGATTCTGTTGAAACCAAACCACGGTCAGGTAGTGGTTGTTTGTAAAGTCGATGTTGACTGTCCTTTTAACAAGACCTACGTTTCAAAAACCCACAAATAACTTCAGCTGAAATACAGGACTCTCTGAAAGAATGTGGTCTGGCTGTTTCAAGATGTGTTACTCAACCAAAGAGACAAACTGTTAAAAACTACCTTTACAAAAGAAACTATACAAGTGGAGAAAAGAGCCAACAAAAGCAAAGATGGGAAATAAAATTTAGCCAAAAAGCAACAAAATTAGCAAGAAAATTGCGCCAAAACCTTGAAAACACTCAGACAATAGCAAAAACGGGTCAAAAGCGGCAAAAAATAGGTGGACAGTGACTAAAATGGCCAAAAAGCAACAAAAAATGGCAAGAAAATTTAGAGAAAACTTGGAAAAATTCAGAAAGTAGATAAAATGGTGAAAAAAATGACAAAAAAACAGTAGACTGTGGTTTAAAAAAAGGCTAAAGTCAACAAAAAAACAAGATAAAAGTTGGAAAATAGTCAGACGGTAACAACAAATGATCCACAAGTGGCAAAAAGAAGTGAAAAGCATCAAAAATGGGCCAAAGTCAACAAAAATGGCAAGAAAATGACGAAACAACCTGGAGAGTCAAAAGGTTTCAAGATGCACAATAAGGAGGCACTTGAGGAAAAATGGGCTGAAGAAAGACATTTCTACACAAATGCCACAACGTTTCCTGCTTACAATACGCCAAACAGCACAGAGACAAGCCTCAAAACTTCTGGAACAAAGTCATTTGGAGTGATGAGAGCAAAAGTGAACTTTTTGTCCACAACCATAAACATTGTTCCATTTGGAGAGGAGTCAACAAGGCCTATGATGAAAGGTCCACCATTCCTACTGTGAAACACGGAGGTGGATCACTGATGTTTTGGGGATGTGTGAGCTACAAAGGCTCAGGAAACTTGGTCCAAACTGATGAATGAAGGATGAATGCAGCATGTTATCAGAAAATACTGGAGGAAAATTTACACTCATCAGCCCAGAAGCTGCACATGAGACGTACTTGGACGTTCACACATGACAATGATCCAAAACACAAGGACAAGTGGACCTGCCATTGGCTACAGCAGAA